>JAZAQT010000374.1:0-61000 GCA_036417435.1 Inia geoffrensis
GAAACCCGTGGGATGGCTTCAGGCACTGTGCTTGTTCTAGCACGGCATGCTGAGGCTTTGCTGAATTCTTCTTCCTGTTGGGAAATTAAGAGTTAAATGTGCCCCTCCAAACACCTGCGGCTACTCTGCCACTGTTTCTCCCTATTCCTTTTCATCCTGTGCCGAAATTGCCAACCCTGCCCAACCTGAGGTCATGGGCACTGACTCTCCAAGTGGAGAGATTGTTAATAACGCGTGTGGAATGGCGAATCCGAGTACCAGGGGACGAAAACTGAGATGCGTTTTCGAAACGTTGCCCGATCACGCGGTTGACCATCCTCTCGGTTTCCCATGCATGATTTACCTGAAGGAAGAATCCCTTCAACGTGGAGATTTGGGGCCCTTTGAGTGGCTAGCAGGCAGTATTATGTAAAAGCGTCCTCATTTGCTCACCGAACCCCATCAATCCTCTCAGCCCCAAGTGGCCAGCCTTATGTCTCGCCCAGCTGTGGGTGCAGATGTGGGAAATCCAGGTTTCCTCACAAGCCCTGAACGAATTATTTAAGAAATTCTATTTCACCATCTTTGTGTTTTGTTTGGGAGATTTATTTTTATCATGGGGTTTAGCGGATTTTCACTGCCGTGTTTATGCCGCTCTACACACACTTGATTCTCTTACGGAGATATATCTGTACTCACGTTTTAAGATTCTGACTAGTCAGGTGTAATCCTGTGCGTTGAATACGGGGTGCTGAATCCATTTTTTTGAGCAAGGAATAGGTTCTGTCTATTATATATTTGGCTTATGGAGTGGTATCTGTGCTAATTTCAATCTCTGGTTGGATGCAGCACGCCATGTCACCTTTCCCGTGAAGCACGCCTATGCTTGTTCTCCAAATGTGAGACTCTGTTCTGTTTTGGAATCCAGTTCGTGTGTAGCCATGTTTACCTTCCCTGTGTTAGTGATATCTTATGATATCCTAAGTTTCTTTCTCTGTGCGATTTATTTCACTTAGGATCACCTTTCGTCAATCCACTCATTATGCTGCTACGGGCCTGATGACATTGATTTCGTTCCCCAGTGACATTCCATTGTCAGTAAGTACCACAGCTTCCTTTTGCAGTTTTCTCTTTCTGGGATACTTAAGTGGTACCGTAGTCGAGGTTCTTGAAAACAGAGCAGCCCCAAAGGTTGGGGTGGCTGTACCTTTTTCCTTGTAATTTCCCTAAGCTCTAGGACCATACGTGGAAGTGCCCTAGGCTCTGTAGCTTGGTTTTCTCGAGGTTTCAGGAAACACCATTGAATACTCCAGAGTGGCTGTTGGCAATTTACATCCCGCCCGTCAGCCTAACAAGGCCCGCTGATCACCATGGCCTCTCCTGCCTTTCTGTTTTTTTCACATTTTTCAGATGTCTCTTTTGACGCGTGGGAAGAGAGACTTCATTGTAGTGCGGATTTCCATTGCAGGCTGGCTCTGTTGGCCAAAAAGGGCGTATGCGTTTTTTCCTGAATATATTCAGGAAAAAACGCATACGCCATTTTTGGCCAAGTGCATCATTGTCGAACTTCCGCCTCTTTTCCTATGCTTTAAATGCAATTCCAATCTACCTCCTGAAATCTGTTTCCTGCAATTGCGCCTCGCCTTCAAGTCGTCTTCACAGCCTTACTTCAATATAATTTTGGACGATAGTTGTCCATTATAACTCTGCAGGTTTGTGAAATGCCGTGCCCCTGAGCTCCTTTTTTCAACTCGCTTTCTTGTGAACTGGCCGGAAACCCGCGGGATGTCTTCAGGCACTGTGCTTGTTCCAGCACGGCACGCTTACGCTTTGCTGAATTCTTCTTCCTGTTGGGAAATTAAGAGTTAAATATGCCCCTCCAAACACCTGCGGCTACTCTGCCATTGTTTCTCCCTATTCCTGTTGATCCTGTGCCCAAATCGCCAGCTCTGCCCAACAGGAGGTCATGGGCACTGACTCTCCAAGTGGAGAGATTGTTAATAAAGCGTCTGGAATGGCGAATCCGAGAACCAGGGGACGAAAACTGAGATGCGTTTTTGAAACGTTGCCCGATCACGCGGTGGACCATCCTCTCGGTTTCCCATGCATGATTTACCTGAAGGAAGAATCCCTTCAACGTGGAGAGTTGGGGCCCTTTGAGTGGCTAGCAGGCAGTATTATGTGAAAGCGTGCGCATTTGCTCACCGAACCCCATCAATCCTCTCAGCCCCAAGTGGCAAGCCTTATGTCTCGCCCAGCTGTGGGTGCAGATGTGGGAAATCCAGGTTTCCTCACAAGCCCTGAACGAATTATTTAAGAAATTCTATTTCACCATGTTTGTGTTTTGTTTGGGAGATTTATTTTTATCATGGGGTTTAGCGGATTTTCACTGCCGTGTTTATGCCGCTCTACACACACTTGATTCTCTTATGGAGATATATCTGTACACACGTTTTAAGATTCTGACTAGTCAGGTGTATTCCTGTGCGTTGAATACGGGGTGCTGAATCCATTTTTTTTGAGCAAGGAATAGGTTCTGTCTATTATATATTTGGCTTATGGAGTGGTATCTGTGGTAATTTCAATCTCTGGTTGGATGCAGCACGCCATCTCAACTTTCCCGTGAAGCACGCCTATGCTTGTTCTTCAAATTTGAGACTCTCTTCTGTTTTGGAATCTAGTTCGTGTGTAGCCAAGTTTACCTTCCCTGTGTTAGTGATATCTTATGATATCCTAAGTTTCTTTCTCTGTGCGATTTATTTCACTTAGGATCACCTTTCGTCAATCCACTAATTATGCTGCTACGGGCCTGATGACATTGATTTCATTCCCCAGTGACATTCCACTGTCAGTAAGTACCACAGCTTCCTTTTGCATTTTTCTCTTTCTGGGATATTTAAGTGGTACCGTAGTCGTGGTTCTTGAAAACAGAGCATCCCCAAAGTTTGGGGTGGCTGTACCTTTTTCCTTGTAATTTCCCTAAGCTCTAGGCCCATACATGGATGTGCCCTAGGTTCTGTAGCTTGGTTTTCTCGAGGTTTCAGGAAACACCATTCAATATTCCAGAGTGGCTGTTGGCAATTTACATCCCGCCCGTCAGCCTAACAAGGCCCGCTGATCACCATGGCCTCTCCTGCCTTTCTGTTTTTTTCACATTTTTCAGATGTCTCTTTTGAAGGGTGGGAAGAGAGACTTCATTGTAGTGCGGATTTCCATTGCAGGCTGGCTCTGTTGGCCAAAAAGGGCGTATGCGTTTTTTCCTGAATATATTCAGGAAAAAACGCATACGCCCTTTTTGGCCAAGTGCATCATTGTCGACCTTCCGCCTCTTTTCCTATGCTTTAAATGCAATTCTAATCTACCTCCTGAAATCTGATTCCTGCAATTGCGCTTCACCTTCAAGTCGTCTTCGCAGCCTTACTTCAATATAATTTTGGACGATAGTTGTCCATTATAACTCTGCAGGTTTGTGAAATGCAGTGCCACTGAGCCCCTTTTTTGAACTCGCTTTCTTGTGAGCTGGCCCGAAACCCGTGGGATGGCTTCAGGCACTATGCTTGTTCCAGCACGGCATGCTGAGGCTTTGCTGAATTCTTCTTCCTTTTGGGAAATTAAGAGTTAAATGTGCCCCTCCAAACACCTGCGGCTTCTCTGCCACTGTTTCTCCCTATTCCTTTTCATCCTGTGCCGAAATTGCCAACTCTGCTCAACAGGTGGTCATGGGCACTGACTCTCCTAGTGGAGAGATTGTTAATAAAGCGTCTGGAATGGCGAATCCGAGAACCAGGGGACGAAAACTGAGATGCGTTTTAGAAACGTTGCCCGATCACGCGGTGGACCATCCTCTCGGTTTCCCATGCATGATTTACCTGAAGGAAGAATCCCTTCAACGTGGAGAGTTGGGGCCCTTTGAGTGGCTAGCAGGCAGTATTATGTCAAAGTGTGCGCATTTGCTCACCGAACCCCATCAATCCTCTCAGCCCCAAGTGGCCAGCCTTATGTCTCGCCCAGCTGTGGGTGCAGATGTGGGAAATCCAGGTTTCCTCACAAGCCCTGAACGAATTATTTAAGAAATCCTTTTTCACCAGCTTTGTGTTTGGTTTGGGAGATTTATTTTTATCATGGGGTTCAGCGGATTTTCACTGCCTTGTTTATGCCGCTCTACACACACTTGTTTCTCTTACGGAGATATATCTGTACACACGTTTTAAGATTCTGACTAGTCAGGTGTATTCCTGTGCGTTGAATACGGGGTGCTGAATCCATTTTTTTGAGCAAGGAATAGGTTCTGTCTATTATATATTTGGCTTATGGAGTGGTATCTGTGCTAATTTCAATCTCTGGTTGGATGCAGCACGCCATGTCACCTTTCCCGTGAAGCACGCCTATGCTTGTTCTCCAAATGTGAGACTCTGTTCTGTTTTGGAATCCAGTTCGTGTGTAGCCAAGTTTACCTTCTCTATGTTAGTGATATCTTATGATATCCTAAGTTTCTTTCTCTGTGCGATTTATTTCACTTAGAATCACCTTTCGTCAATCCACTCATTATGCTGCTACGGGCCTGATGACATTGATTTCATTCCCCAGTGACATTCCATTGTCAGTAAGTACCACAGCTTCCTTTTGCATTTTTCTCTTTCTGGGATATTTAAGTGGTACCGTAGTCGAGGTTCTTGAAAACAGAGCAGCCCCAAAGGTTGGGGTGGCTGTACCTTTTTCCTTGTAATTTCCCTAAGCTCTAGGACCATACGTGGAAGTGCCCTAGGCTCTGTAGCTTGGTTTTCTCGAGGTTTCAGGAAACACCATTGAATACTCCAGAGTGGCTCTTGGCAATTTACATCCCGCCCGTCAGCGTAACAAGGCCCGCTGATCACCATGGCCTCTCCTGCCTTTCTGGTTTTTTCACATTTTTCAGATGTCTCTTTTGACGGGTGGGAAGAGAGACTTCATTGTAGTGCGGATTTCCATTGCAGGCTGGCTCTGTTGGCCAAAAAGGGCGTATGCGTTTTTTCCTGAATATATTCAGGAAAAAACGCATACGCCCTTTTTGGCCAAGTGCATCATTGTCGAACTTCCGCCTCTTTTCCTATGCTTTAAATGCAATTCCAATCTACCTCCTGAAATCTGATTCCTCCAATTGCGCCTCGCCTTCAAGTCGTCTTCACAGCCTTACTTCAATATAATTTTGGACGATAGTTGTCCATTATAACTCTGCAGGTTTGTGAAATGCCGTGCCCCTGAGCTCCTTTTTTCAACTCGCTTTCTTGTGAGCTGGCCCGAAACCCGTGGGATGGCTTCAGGCACTGTGCTTGTTCCAGCACGGCATGCTAGAGGCTTTGCTGAATTCTTCTTCCTGTTGGGAAATTAAGAGTTAAATGTGCCCCTCCAAACACCTGCGGCTATTCTGCCATTGTTTCTCCCTATTCCTGTTGATCCTGTGCCCAAATTGCCAACTCTGCCCAACAGGAGGTCATGGGCACCGACTCTCCTAGTGGAGAGATTGTTAATAAAGCGTCTGGAATGGCGAATCCGAGAACCAGGGGACGAAAACTGAGATGCGTTTTTGAAACGTTGCCCGATCACGCGGTGGACCATCCTCTCGGTTTCCCATGCATGATTTACCTGAAGGAAGAATCCCTTCAACGTGGAGAGTTGGGGCCCTTTGAGTGGCTAGCAGGCAGTATTATGTCAAAGTGTGCGCATTTGCTCACCGAACCCCATCAATCCTCTCAGCCCCAAGTGGCCAGCCTTATGTCTCGCCCAGCTGTGGGTGCAGATGTGGGAAATCCAGGTTTCCTCACAAGCCCTGAACGAATTATTTAAGAAATTCTATTTCACCAGCATTGTGTTTGGTTTGGGAGATTTATTTTTATCATGGGTTTTAGCGGATTTTCACTGCCGTGTTTATGCCGCTCTAAACACACTTGTTTCTCTTACGGAGATATATCTGTACACACGTTTTAAGATTCTGATTAGTCAGGTGTATTCCTGTGCGTTGAATACGGGGTGCTGAATCCATTTTTTTGAGCAAGGAATAGGTTCTGTCTATTATATATTTGGCTTATGGAGTGGTATCTGTGGTAATTTCCATCTCTGGTTGGATGCAGCACGCCATCTCACCTTTCCCGTGACGCACGCCTATGCTTGTTCTCCAAATGTGAGACTCTGTTCTGTTTTGGAATCCAGTTCGTGTGTAGCCAAGTTTACTTTCCCTGTGTTAGTGATATCTTATGATATCCTAAGTTTCTTTCTCTGTGCGATTTATTTCACTTAGGATCAACTTTCGTCAATCCACTCATTATGCTGCTACGGGCCTGATGACATTGATTTCATTCCCCAGTGACATTCCATTGTCAGTAAGTACCACAGCTTCCTTTTGCATTTTTCTCTTTCTGGGATATTTAAGTGGTACCGTAGTCGAGGTTCTTGAAAACAGAGCATCCCCAAAGTTTGGGGTGGCTGTACCTTTTTCCTTGTAATTTCCCTAAGCTCTAGGACCATACGTGGAAGTGCCCTAGGCTCTGTAGCTTGGTTTTCTCGAGGTTTCAGGAAACACCATTCAATACTACAGAGTGGCTGTTGGCAATTTACATCCCGCCCGTCAGCCTAACAAGGCCAGCTCATCACCATGGCCTCTCGTGCCTTTCTGTTTTTTTCACATTTTTCAGATGTCTCTTTTGACAGGTGGGAAGAGAGACTTCATTGTAGTGCGGATTTCCATTGCAGGCTGGCTCTGTTGGCCAAAAAGGGCGTATGCGTTTTTTCCTGAATATATTCAGGAAAAAACGTATACGCCATTTTTGGCCAAGTGCATCATTGTCGAACTTCCGCCTCTTTTCCTATGCTTTAAATGCAATTCCAATCTACCTCCTGAAATCTGATTCCTGCAATTGCGCCTCGCCTTCAAGTCGTCTTCACAGCCTTACTTCAATATAATTTTGGACGATAGTTGTCCATTATAACTCTGCAGGTTTGTGAAATGCCGTGCCCCTGAGCTCCTTTTTTCAACTCGCTTTCTTGTGAACTGGCCGGAAACCCGCGGGATGTCTTCAGGCACTGTGCTTGTTCCAGCACGGCACGCTTACGCTTTGCTGAATTCTTCTTCCTGTTGGGAAATTAAGAGTTAAATGTGCCCCTCCAAACACCTGCGGCTACTCTGCCATTGTTTCTCCCTATTCCTGTTGATCCTGTGCCCAAATTGCCAACTCTGCCCAACAGGAGATCATGGGCACTGACTCTCCAAGTGGAGAGATTGTTAATAAAGCGTCTGGAATGGCGAATCCGAGATCCAGGGGACGAAAACTGAGATGCGTTTTCGAAACGTTGCCCGATCACGCGGTGGACCATCCTCTCGGTTTCCCATGCATGATTTACCTGAAGGAAGAATCCCTTCAACGTGGAGAGTTGGGGCCCTTTGAGTGGCTAGCAGGCAGTATTATGTCAAAGCGTGCGCATTTGCTCACCGAACCCCATCAATCCTCTCAGCCCCAAGTGGCCAACCTTATGTCTCGCCCAGCTGTGGGTGCAGATGTGGGAAATCCAGGTTTCCTCACAAGCCCTGAACGAATTATTTAAGAAATTCTATGTCACCAGCTTTGTGTTTGGTTTGGGAGATTTATTTTTATCATGGGGTTTAGCTTATTTTCACTGCCGTGTTTATGCCGCTCTAAACACACTTGTTTCTCTTACGGAGATATATCTGTACACACGTTTTAAGATTCTGACTAGTCAGGTGTATTCCTGTGCGTTGAATACGGGGTGCTGAATCCATTTTTTTGAGCAAGGAATAGGTTCTGTCTATTATATATTTGGCTTATGGAGTGGTATCTGTGCTAATTTCAAACTCTGGTTTGATGCAGCACGCCATCTCACCTTTCCCGTGAAGCACGCCTATGCTTGTTCTCCAAATGTGAAACTCTCTTCTGTATTGGAATCCAGTTCGTGTGTAGCCAAGTTTACTTTCCCTGTGTTAGTGATATCTTATGATATCCTAAGTTTCTTTCTCTGTGCGATTTATTTCACTTAGAATCACCTTTCGTCAATCCACTCATTATGCTGCTACGGGCCTGATGACATTGATTACATTCCCCAGTGACATTCCATTGTCAGTAAGTACCACAGCTTCCTTTTGCATTTTTCTCTTTCTGGGATATTTAAGTGGTACCGTAGTCGAGGTTCTTGAAAACAGAGCATCCCCAAAGTTTGGGGTGGCTGTAAGTTTTTCCTTGTAATTTCCCTAAGCTCTAGGATCATACGTGGAAGTGTCCTAGGCTCTGTAGCTTGGTTTTCTCGAGGTTTCAGGAAACGCCATTGAATACTCCAGAGTGGCTGTTGGCAATTTACATCCCGCCCATCAGCCTAACAAGGCCCGCTGATCACCATGGCCTCTCGTGCCTTTCTGGTTTTTTCACATTTTTCAGATGTCTCTTTTGACGGGTGGGAAGAGAGACTTCATTGTAGTGCGGATTTCCATTGCAGGCTGGCTCTGTTGGCCAAAAAGTGCGTATGCGTTTTTTCCTGAATATATTCAGGAAAAAACGCATACGCCGTTTTTGGCCAAGTGCATCATTGTCGAACTTCCGCCTCTTTTCCTATGCAATTCCAATCTACCTCCTGAAATCTGATTCCTGCAATTGCGCCTCGCCTTCAAGTCGTCTTCGCAGCCTTACTTCAATATAATTTTGGACGATAGTTGTCCATTATAACTCTGCAGGTTTGTGAAATGCAGTGCCACTGAGCTCCTTTTTTGAACTCGCTTTCTTGTGAGCTGGCCCGAAACCCGTGGGATGGCTTCAGGCACTGTGCTTGTTCCAGCACGGCATGCTGAGGCTTTGCTGAATTCTTCTTCCTGTTGGGAAATTAAGAGTTAAATGTGCCCCTCCAAACACCTGCGGCTAGTCTGCCATTGTTTCTCCCTATTCCTGTTGATCCTGTGCCCAAATTGCCAACTCTGCCCAACAGGAGGTCATGGGCACTGACTCTCCTAGTGGAGAGATTGTTAATAAAGCGTCTGGAATGGCGAATCCGAGAACCAGGGGACGAAAACTGAGATGCGTTTTTGAAACGTTGCCCGATCACGCGGTGGACCATCCTCTCGGTTTCCCATGCATGATTTACCTGAAGGAAGAATCCCTTCAACGTGGAGAGTTGGGGCCCTTTGAGTGGCTAGCAGGCAGTATTATGTCAAAGTGTGCGCATTTGCTCACCGAACCCCATCAATCCTCTCAGCCCCAAGTGGCCAGCCTTATGTCTCGCCCAGCTGTGGGTGCAGATGTGGGAAATCCAGGTTTCCTCACAAGCCCTGAACGAATTATTTAAGAAATTCTATTTCACCAGCTTTGTGTTTGGTTTGGGAGATTTATTTTTATCATGGGTTTTAGCGGATTTTCACTGCCGTGTTTATGCCGCTCTAAACACACTTGTTTCTCTTACGGAGATATATCTGTACACACGTTTTAAGATTCTGATTAGTCAGGTGTATTCCTGTGCGTTGAATACGGGGTGCTGAATCCATTTTTTTGAGCAAGGAATAGGTTCTGTCTATTATATATTTGGCTTATGGAGTGGTATCTGTGCTAATTTCAAACTCTGGTTTGATGCAGCACGCCATCTCACCTTTCCCGTGAAGCACGCCTATGCTTGTTCTCCAAATGTGAGACTCTGTTCTGTTTTGGAATCCAGTTCGTGTGTAGCCAAGTTTACTTTCCCTGTGTTAGTGATATCTTATGATATCCTAAGTTTCTTTCTCTGTGCGATTTATTTCACTTAGGATCAACTTTCGTCAATCCACTCATTATGCTGCTAAGGGCCTGATGACATTGATTTCATTCCCCAGTGACATTCCATTGTCAGTAAGTACCACAGCTTCCTTTTGCATTTTTCTCTTTCTGGGATATTTAAGTGGTACCGTAGTCGAGGTTCTTGAAAACAGAGCATCCCCAAAGTTTGGGGTGGCTGTACCTTTTTCCTTGTAATTTCCCTAAGCTCTAGGACCATACGTGGAAGTGCCCTAGACTCTGTAGCTTGGTTTTCTCGAGGTTTCAGGAAACACCATTCAATACTACAGAGTGGCTGTTGGCAATTTACATCCCGCCCGTGAGCCTAACAAGGCCCGCTCATCACCATGGCCTCTCGTGCCTTTCTGTTTTTTTCACATTTTTCAGATGTCTCTTTTGACGGGTGGGAAGAGAGACTTCATTGTAGTGCGGATTTCCATTGCAGGCTGGCTCTGTTGGCCAAAAAGGGCGTATGCGTTTTTTCCTGAATATATTCAGGAAAAAACGTATACGCCATTTTTGGCCAAGTGCATCATTGTCGAACTTCCGCCTCTTTTCCTATGCTTTAAATGCAATTCCAATCTACCTCCTGAAATCTGATTCCTGCAATTGCGCCTCGCCTTCAAGTCGTCTTCACAGCCTTACTTCAATATAATTTTGGACGATAGTTGTCCATTATAACTCTGCAGGTTTGTGAAATGCCGTGCCCCTGAGCTCCTTTTTTCAACTCGCTTTCTTGTGAACTGGCCGGAAACCCGCGGGATGTCTTCAGGCACTGTGCTTGTTCCAGCACGGCACGCTTACGCTTTGCTGAATTCTTCTTCCTGTTGGGAAATTAAGAGTTAAATGTGCCCCTCCAAACACCTGCGGCTACTCTGCCATTGTTTCTCCCTATTCCTGTTGATCCTGTGCCCAAATTGCCAACTCTGCCCAACAGGAGATCATGGGCACTGACTCTCCAAGTGGAGAGATTGTTAATAAAGCGTCTGGAATGGCGAATCCGAGATCCAGGGGACGAAAACTGAGATGCGTTTTCGAAACGTTGCCCGATCACGCGGTGGACCATCCTCTCGGTTTCCCATGTATGATTTACCTGAAGGAAGAATCCCTTCAACGTGGAGAGTTGGGGCCCTTTGAGTGGCTAGCAGGCAGTGTTATGTCAAAGCGTGCGCATTTGCTCACCGAACCCCATCAATCCTCTCAGCCCCAAGTGGCCAACCTTATGTCTCGCCCAGCTGTGGGTGCAGATGTGGGAAATCCAGGTTTCCTCACAAGCCCTGAACGAATTATTTAAGAAATTCTATGTCACCAGCTTTGTGTTTGGTTTGGGAGATTTATTTTTATCATGGGGTTTAGCTTATTTTCACTGCCGTGTTTATGCCGCTCTAAACACACTTGTTTCTCTTACGGAGATAAATCTGTACACACGTTTTAAGATTCTGACTAGTCAGGTGTATTCCTGTGCGTTGAATACGGGGTGCTGAATCCATTTTTTTGAGCAAGGAATAGGTTCTGTCTATTATATATTTGGCTTATGGAGTGGTATCTGTGCTAATTTCAAACTCTGGTTTGATGCAGCACGCCATCTCACCTTTCCCGTGAAGCACGCCTATGCTTGTTCTCCAAATGTGAAACTCTCTTCTGTATTGGAATCCAGTTCGTGTGTAGCCAAGTTTACTTTCCCTGTGTTAGTGATATCTTATGATATCCTAAGTTTCTTTCTCTGTGCGATTTATTTCACTTAGAATCACCTTTCGTCAATCCACTCATTATGCTGCTACGGGCCTGATGACATTGATTACATTCCCCAGTGACATTCCATTGTCAGTAAGTACCACAGCTTCCTTTTGCATTTTTCTCTTTCTGGGATATTTAAGTGGTACCGTAGTCGAGGTTCTTGAAAACAGAGCATCCCCAAAGTTTGGGGTGGCTGTAAGTTTTTCCTTGTAATTTCCCTAAGCTCTAGGATCATACGTGGAAGTGTCCTAGGCTCTGTAGCTTGGTTTTCTCGAGGTTTCAGGAAACGCCATTGAATACTCCAGAGTGGCTGTTGGCAATTTACATCCCGCCCATCAGCCTAACAAGGCCCGCTGATCACCATGGCCTCTCGTGCCTTTCTGGTTTTTTCACATTTTTCAGATGTCTCTTTTGACGGGTGGGAAGAGAGACTTCATTGTAGTGCGGATTTCCATTGCAGGCTGGCTCTGTTGGCCAAAAAGGGCGTATGCGTTTTTTCCTGAATATATTCAGGAAAAAACGCATACGCCCTTTTTGGCCAAGTGCATCATTGTCGACCTTCCGCCTCTTTTCCTATGCTTTAAATGCAATTCCAATCTACCTCCTGAAATCTGATTCCTGCAATTGCGCCTCGCCTTCAAGTCGTCTTCACAGCCTTACTTCAATATAATTTTGGACGATAGTTGTCCATTATAACTCTGCAGGTTTGTGAAATGCCGTGCCCCTGAGCTCCTTTTTTCAACTCGCTTTCTTGTGAACTGGCCGGAAACCCGCGGGATGTCTTCAGGCACTGTGCTTGTTCCAGCACGGCACGCTTACGCTTTGCTGAATTCTTCTTCCTGTTGGGAAATTAAGAGTTAAATGTGCCCCTCCAAACACCTGCGGCTACTCTGCCATTGTTTCTCCCTATTCCTGTTGATCCTGTGCCCAAATCGCCAACTCTGCCCAACAGGAGGTCATGGGCACTGACTCTCCAAGTGGAGAGATTGTTAATAAAGCGTCTGGAATGGCGAATCCGAGAACCAGGGGACGAAAACTGAGATGCGTTTTCGAAACGTTGCCCGATCACGCGGTGGACCATCCTCTCGGTTTCCCATGCATGATTTACCTGAAGGAAGAATCCCTTCAACGTGGAGATTTGGGGCCCTTTGAGTGGCTAGCAGGCAGTATTATGTCAAAGCGTGCGCATTTGCTCACCGAACCCCATCAATCCTCTCAGCCCCAAGTGGCCAGCCTTATGTCTCGCCCAGCTGTGGGTGCAGATGTGGGAAATCCAGGTTTCCTCACAAGCCCTGAACGAATTATTTAAGAAATACTATTTCACCATCTTTGTGTTTTGTTTGGGAGATTTATTTTTATCATGGGGTTTAGCGGATTTTCACTGCCGTGTTTATGCCGCTCTACACACACTTGATTCTCTTACGGAGATATATCTGTACACACGTTTTAAGATTCTGAATAGTCAGGTGTATTCCTGTGCGTTGAATACGGGGTGCTGAATCCATTTTTTTGAGCAAGGAATAGGTTCTGTCTATTATATATTTGGCTTATGGAGTGGTATCTGTGGTAATTTCAATCTCTGGTTGGATGCAGCACGCCATCTCAACTTTCCCGTGAAGCACGCCTATGCTTGTTCTCCAAATTTGAGACTCTGTTCTGTTTTGGAATCCAGTTCGTGTGTAGCCAAGTTTACCTTCCTTGTGTTAGTGATATCTTATGATATCCTAAGTTTCTTTCTCTGTGCGATTTATTTCACTTAGGATCACCTTTCGTCAATCCACTCATTAAGCTGCTACGGGCCTGATGACATTGATTTCATTCCCCAGTGACATTCCACTGTCAGTAAGTACCACAGCTTCCTTTTGCATTTTTCTCTTTCTGGGATATTTAAGTGGTACCGTAGTCGAGGTTCTTGAAAACAGAGCATCCCCAAAGTTTGGGGTGGCTGTACCTTTTTCCTTGTAATTTCCCTAAGCTCTAGGCCCATACGTGGATGTGCCCTAGGTTCTGTAGCTTGGTTTTCTCGAGGTTTCAGGAAACACCATTCAATATTCCAGAGTGGCTGTTGGCAATTTACATCCCGCCCGTCAGCCTAACAAGGCCCGCTGATCACCATGGCCTCTCCTGCCTTTCTGTTTTTTTCACATTTTTCAGATGTCTCTTTTGAAGGGTGGGAAGAGAGACTTCATTGTAGTGCGGATTTCCATTGCAGGCTGGCTCTATTGGCCAAAAAGAGCGTATGCGTTTTTTTCTGAATATATTCAGGAAAAAACGCATACGCCCTTTTTGGCCAAGTGCATCATTGTCGACCTTCCGCCTCTTTTCCTATGCTTTAAATGCAATTCTAATCTACCTCCTGAAATCTGATTCCTGCAATTGCGCCTCGCCTTCAAGTCGTCTTAGCAGCCTTACTTCAATATATTTTTGGACGATAGTTATCCTTTATAACTCTGCAGGTTTGTGAAATGCAGTGCCCCTGAGCTCCTTTCTTCAACTCGCTTTCTTGTGAGCTGGCCCGAAACCCGTGGGATGGCTTCAGGCACTGTGCTTGTTCCAGCACGGCATGCTGAGGCTTTGCTGAATTCTTCTTCCTGTTGGGAAATTAAGAGTTAAATGTGCCCCTCCAAACACCTGCGGCTAGTCTGCCATTGTTTCTCCCTATTCCTGTTCATCCTGTGCCGAAATTGCCAACTCTGCTCAACAGGAGGTCATGGGCACTGACTCTCCAAGTGGAGAGATTGTTAATAAAGCGTCTGGAATGGCGAATCCGAGTACCAGGGGACGAAAACTGAGATGCGTTTTAGAAACGTTGCCCGATCACGCGGTGGACCATCCTCTCGGTTTCACATGCATGATTTACCTGAAGGAAGAATCCCTTCAACGTGGAGATTTGGGGCCCTTTGAGTGGCTAGCAGGCAGTATTATGTCAAAGTGTGCGCATTTGCTCACCGAACCCCATCAATCCTCTCAGCCCCAAGTGGCCAGCCTTATGTCTCGCCCAGCTGTGGGTGCAGATGTGGGAAATCCAGGTTTCCTCACAAGCCCTGAACGAATTATTTAAGAAATTCTATTTCACCAGCTTTGTGTTTGGTTTGGGAGATTTATTTTTATCATGGGGTTTAGCGGATTTTCACTGCCGTGTTTATGCCGCTCTAAACACACTTGATTCTCTTACGGAGATATATCTGTACACACGTTTTAAAATTCTGACTAGTCAGGTGTAATCCTGTGCGTTGAATACGGGGTGCTGAATCCATTTTTTTGAGCAAGGAATAGGTTCTGTCTATTATATATTTGGCTTATGGGGTGGTATCTGTGCTAATTTCATTCTCTGGTTGGATGCAGCACGCCATCTCACCTTTCCCGTGAAGCACGCCTATACTTGTTCTCCAAATGTGAGACTCTGTTCTGTTTTGGAATCCAGTTCGTGTGTAGCCAAGTTTACCTTCCCTCTGTTAGTGATATCTTATGATATCCTAAGTTTCTTTCTCTGTGCGATTTATTTCACTTAGGATCACCTTTCCTCAATCCACTCATTATGCTGCTATGGGCCTGATGACATTGATTTCATTCCCGAGTGACATTCCATTGTCAGTAAGTACCACAGCTTCCTTTTGCATTTTTCTCTTTCTGGGATATTTAAGTGGTACCGTAGTGGTGGTTCTTGAAAACAGAGCAGCCCCAAAGTTTGGGGTGGCTGTACCTTTTTCCTTGTAATTTCCCTAAGCTCTAGGACCATATGGGGAAGTGCCCTAGACTCTGTAGCTTGGATTTCTCAAGGTTTCAGGAAACACAATTCAATACTCCAGAGTGGCTGTTCGCAATTTACATCCCGCCCGTCAGCCTAACAAGGCCCGCTGATCACCATGGCCCCTCCTGCCTTTCGGGTTTTTTAATATTTTTCAGATGTCTCTATTGACGGGTGGGAAGAGAGACTTCATTGTAGTGCGGATTTCCATTGCAGGCTGGCTCTGTTGGCCAAAAAGGGCGTATGCGTTTTTTCCTGAATATATTCAGGAAAAAACGCATACGCCCTTTTTGGCTAAGTGCATCATTGTCGACCTTCCGCCTCTTTTCCTATGCTTTAAATGCAATTCCAATCTACCTCCTGAAATCTGATTCCTGCAATTGCGCCTCGCCTTCAAGTCATCTTCGCAGCTTTACTTCAATATATATTTTGGACGATAGTTGTCCTTTATAACTCTGCAGGTTTGTGAAATGCAGTGTCCCTGAGCTCCTTTTTTCAACTCGCTTTCTTGTGAGCTGGCCGGAAATCCGCGGGATGGCTTCCGGCACTGTGCTTGTTCCAGCACGGCACGCTGAGGCTTTGCTGAATTCTTCTTCCTGTTGGGAAATTAAGAGTTAAATGTTCCCCTCCACACACCTGCGGCTAGCCTGCCATTGTTTCTCCCTATTCCTGTTCATCCTGTGGGGAAATTGCCAACTCTGCCCAACAGGAGGTCATGGGCACTGACTGTCCAAGTGGAGAGATTGTTAATAAAGTGTCTGGAATGGCGAATCCGAGTACCAGGGGACGAAAACTGAGATGCGTTTTAGAAACGTTGCCCGATCACGCGGTGGACCATCCTCTCGGTTTCCCATGCATGATTTACCTGAAGGAAGAATCCCTTCAACGTGGAGAGTTGGGGCCCTTTGAGTGGCTAGCAGGTAGTATTATGTCAAAGCGTCCGCATTTGCTCACCGAACCCCATCAATCCTCTCAGCTCCAAGTGGCCAGCCTTATGTCTTGCCCAGCTGTGGGTGCAGATGTGGGAAATCCAGGTTTCATCACAAGCCCTGAACGAATAATTTAAGAAATTCTCTCTCTTTCACCATCTTTGTGTTTTGTTTGGGAGATTTATTTTTATCATGGGGTTTATAGGATTTTCACTGCCGTGTTTATGCCGCTCTACACACACTTGATTCTCTTACGGAGATATATCTGTACACACGTTTTAAGATTCTGACTAGTCAGGTGTATTCCTGTGCGTTGAATACGGGGTGCTGAATCCATTTTTTTGAGCAAGGAATAGGTTCTGTCTATTATATATTTGGCTTATGGAGTGGTATCTGTGCTGTACGTGTGAGAGCACGAGTTAGTGTTGGTGTACTGGTTAAGATTAGGGTACGGATGAGGGTAAGGCCTCGGAAGATGGTCAGGATTAGGTTTGGGTTAGGTTTAGGGCTAGGGAATGGGGAGGTATTAGGGTACAGCTTGGGGTAATGGCAACGTTTTAGGGTTACCCTCCGTTGGAGGGCATGGGTTAGTGTTGGTATACTGGTTAAAATTAGGACACGGGTGAGGGTAAAGCTTTTGGTGAGTGTCAAATTAGGGTTCGGGTTAGGGTTACGTTTATTGAATGGAGAGGGATTAGGGTACAGGTTAGCGTACGGCTGCGGTTTAGGGTTAGCGTACGTGTGAGGGCACTGTTTAGTGTGTGTTTACTGGTTAAAATTAGGTCACGTGTGAGAGCAAGGCTTTGGGTGAGGATTCGGGATATGGTTAGGGTTAGGGAATGGGGAGGGATTAGGGCACAGTTTAGGGTATGACAACGCTTAAGGTTTTGGGTACGTGTGAGGGAACGAGTTAGTGTTGGTGTACTGGTTAAGACTAGGGCACGGGTGAGGGTAAGGACTCGGAAGTGGGTCAGGTATAGGGTTTGGGTTATGGTTAGGGTTAGGGAATGGGGAGTGATTAAGGTACAGTTTACGGTACGGCAATGGTTTAGGGTTAGCCTACGTTGGAGGGCATGGGTTAGTGTTGATGTACTGATTAAAATTGGGACACGGGTGAGGGTAAAGCTTCGGATGAGTGTCAGCATTATGGTTCGGGTTCGGGTTATGGTTAGGGAATGGAGAGGGATTAGGGTACATTTTAAGGTACGTCATTGCTTAAGGGTTAGCGTACGTGTGAGGGCATGAGTTAGTGTTGGTATACTGGTTAAGATTAGGGCACGGGTGAGGGTAAAGCCTCGGACAAGGGTCAGGTTTAGGGTTTGGGTTACGGTTAGGGTTAGGGAATGGGGAGGGATTAGGGTAGAGGTTAGGGTATGACAACGCTGAAGGGTTAGCGATAGTGTGAGGGCACGAGTTAGTTTTGGTGTATTGGTTAAGATTCGGTCACGGGTGAGGGTAAGGCTGCGGGTGAGGGTCAGGGTTAGGAATCAGGTTAGGGTTAGGTTAAGAGAATAGGGTGGAATTTGGGTACAGTTTAAGGAGCAACAACGCTTAAGGGTTAACGTCCGTGTGAGGGCACGAGTTAGTGTTGGTGTACTGGTTAAGATTAGGGCAAGGGTGATGGCAAGGCTTCGGGTGAGGGTCAGGGTTAGGATTCGGTTTAGGTTTAGGGTTAGGTAATTGGGAGGGATTAGGGTACTGTTTAGCGTACGACAATGCTTAAGGGTTAGCGTACGTGTAAGGGCACGAGTTAGTGCTGGTGTACTTGTTCAGATTACGGCACCAATGAGGGTAAGGCTTCGGGAGATGGACAGGATTAGGGATTGTGTTACGGTTAGGGTTAGGGAATGGGGAGGGATTAGGGTACAGGTTAGGGTACGGTAACGGTTTAAGGTTGACCTACGTTGCAGGGCATGGGTTAGTGTTGATGCACTGGTTAATATTACGACACGGGTGACGGTAAAGCTTCGGGTGAGTGTCAGCGATAGGGTTCAGGTTAGGGTTAGGGTTATGGAATGGAAAGTGATTAGGGTACAGGTTAGGGTACGGCTGCGGCTTAGGGTTAACGTACATGTGAGGGCATGGTTTAGTGTTGGTGTACTGGTTAAGATTAGGTCATGGGTGCGGGTAAGGCTTCGTGGGAGGGTCAGGGTTAGGATTCGGGTTAGGGTTAGGGTTAGGGAATGGGGAGGCCTTAGGGCACAGTTTAGGTTATGACAACGCTTAAGGGTTAGCGTACGTGTGAAGGCACGAGTTAATTTTGGTGTACTGGTTAAGATTACGGCACGGGTGAGGGTAAGGTCTCAGTAGAGGGTTAGGTATAGGGTAGGGTTAGGGTTAGGGTTAGGAAATGGAGAGGGATTAGGGTAAAGGTTAGGGTACGACTACGCGTAAGGGTTAGCGTTCGTGTAAGGGCATGAGTTAGTGTTGGTGTACTGGTTAGTATTTGGGCAAGGGTGACGGTAAGGCTTCCGGTGAGGGTCAGGGTTAGGATTCGGGTTAGGTTTAGGGTTAGGGAATGGGGAGGGATTAAGGTACAGTTTAGGGTACGACACGCTTAAGGGTTAGAATACTTGTGAGGGCCTGTGTTAGTCTTGTTGTACTGGTTAAGATTAGGGCACGGGTGAGTGAAAGGCCTCGGAAGAGGGTCAGTTTTAGGGTTTGGTTTATGGTTAGATTTCGGGAGTTGGGAGGGATTAGGGTACAGGTTAGGGTATGGCAACAGTTTAGGGTTAGCCTACGTTGGAGGGCATGGGTTAGTGTTGATGTACTGCTTAAAATTAGGACACGGGTGAGGTTAAAGCTTCTGTTGAGTGTCAGGGTTAGGGTTCGGGTTAGGGTTAGGGAATGGGGAGGGATTAGGGTACAATTTAGGGTACGACAACGCTTAAGGGTTGGTGTACGTGTGAGGGCACGAATTAGTGTTGGGGTGCTGGTTAACATTAGGGCACGGGTGAGGGTAAGGGTTCGGGTGAGGGTCAGGTTTACCATTCGGGTTAGGGTTAGGGTTAGGGAATGGGGAGGGATTAGGGTACAGTTTAGGGTACAATGACGCTTAAGCGTTAGCGTACATGTGAGGTCACTAGTTAGTGTTAGTGTACTGGTTACGATTAGGGAACGGGTGAGGGTAAGGCCTCGGAAGAGGGTCACGTTAAGGGTTTGGGTTAGGGTTATGGTTAGGGAATAGGGATTGATTAGGGTACAGGTTAGGGTACGGCAATGGTTTAGGGTTAGCCTACGTAAGAGGGCATGGGTTAGTGTTGATGTACTGGTTAAAATTAGGACACGGGTGAGCGTAAAGTTTAGGGTGAGTGTCAGGGTTAGGTTTCAGGTTAGGGTTAGGGTTAGGGAATGGAGAGGGATTAGGGTACAGTTTAGGGTACAGCTGCAGTTTAGGGTTAGCGTACATGTGAGGGCATGAGTTAGTGTTGGTGTCCTGGTGAAGATTAGGGCATGGTTGAGGGTAAGGCTTCGGGTGAGGGTCAGGGTTAGGATTCGGGTTAGGGTTAGGGTTAGGGAATGGAGAGGGATTAGAGTACAGGCTAGGGTACGACAACGCTTAAGGGTTCGCATAACTGTGAGGGCACGAGTTAGTGTTTGTGTACTGGTTAAGAAAAGGGCACCGGTGAGGGTAAGGCCTCGGAAAAGGGTCACGTTCAGGGTTTGGGTTAGGGTTAGGGTTAGGGAATGGGGAGGGATTAGGGTACAGGATAGGGTACGACAACGCTTAAGGCTTAGCGTACGTTTGAGGGCACGGGTTAGTGTTTGTGTACTGGTTAAGATTAGGGCATGGGTTAGGGTAGGGCCTCGGAAGAGGGTCAGGTTTAGCGATGGGTTTAGGGTTAGGGTTAGGCAATGGGAGGGATTAGGGAACAGGGTAGGGCACGGCAACGGTTTAGTGTTAGCCTATGTTGGAGGGCATGGGTTAGTGTTGATGGACTGTTTAAAATTAGGACACGGGTGAGGGTAAATCTTCGGGTGAGTGTCAGGGTTTGGGTTCGGGTTAGGGTTAGGGTTAGGGAATGGAGAGGGATTAGGGTACAGGTTAGGTTACGGCTGCGGTTTAGTGTTAGCGTACGTGTGAGGGCCCGGTTTAGTGATGGTGTATTGGTTAAGATTAGGTCACGGGTGAGGGTAAGGCTTAGGGTGAGGCTCAGGGTTAGGATTCGGGTTAGGGTTAGGGTTAGGGAATGGGGAGGGATTAGGGTACAATTTAGGGTATGACAACGCTTAAGGGTTAGCGTACGTGTGAGGGCACGAGTTAGTGTTAGTGTCCTGGTTAAGATTAGGGCACAGGTGAGGGTAAGGCTTCAGGTGAGGGTCAGGGTTAGGATTGGGGTTAGGGTTAGGGTTAGGGAATGGGGAGGGATTAGGGTACAGTTTAGGGTACGACAATACTTAAGTGTTAGCGTACGTGTGAGGCCACAAATTAGTGTTGGTGTGCTGGTTAAGATTAGGGCATTGGTGAGGGTAAGGGTTCGGGTGAGGGTCAGGTTTATGATTCGTGTTAGGGTTAGGGTTAGGGAATGGGGAGGGATTAGGGTGCAGTTTAGGCTACGATGACGCTTAAGGGTTAGCGTACGTGTGAGGTGACTAGTTAGTGTTAGTGTACTGGTTACGATTAGGGCACGGGTGAGGCTAAGGCCTCGGAAGAGGGTCACGTTAAGGGTTTGGGTTAGGGTTATGGTTTGGGAATGGGGATTGATTAGGGTACAGGTTAGGGTACGGCAATGGTTTAGGGTTAGCCTACGTAAGAGGGCATGGGTTAGTGTTGATGTACTGGTTAAAATTAGGATACGGGTGAGGGTAAAGTTTAGGGTGAATGTCAGGGTTAGGTTTCAGGTTAGGGTTGGGGTTAGGGAATGGAGAGGGATTAGGGTACAGGTTAGGGTACAGCTGCGGTTTAGTGTTAGTGTACGTGTGAGGGCACCAGTTAGTGTTGGTGTCCTGGTTAAGATTAGGGCACGGGTGAGGGTAAGGCGTCGGGTGAGGCTCAGGGTTAGGATTCGGGTTAGGGTTAGGGTTAGGGAATGGAGAGGGATTAGGGTACAGGCTAGGGTACGACAGCACTTAAGGGTTCGCATAATTGTGAGGGCACGAGTTAGTGTTGGTGTACTGGTTAAGACAAGGGCACCAGTGAGGGTAAGGCCTCGGAAAAGGGTCACGTTCAGGGTTTGGGTTAGGGTTAGGGTTAGGGAATGGGGAGGGATTAGGGTACAGGATAGGGTACGACAACGCTTAAGGGTTAGCGTATGTTTGAGGGCACGAGTTAGTGTTTGTGTACTTTTTAAGATTAGGGCACGGGTGAGGGTAAGGCTCTGGTTTTATGACGCACCCCAACTCAACTTTCCCCTTAAAAAAAACATAAGATTGTTTCCTAAAAGTGAGACTCTGTTCTGTTTTGTAATTCAGTTCATGTGTAGCCAAATTTACATTCCCTTTATTAGTGATAACTTATAATAATTTTCTTTTTCTGTGTGACTTATTTCACATAGAATCATCGTAATGGAATCCATTCATTTTGCTTCTACAGGCCTGATTACATTAATATCACTGTTGAGTGATATTTCATTATACAAAAGAAGCACAAGGTCTTTATCCATTTTTTTTCTGTCCAGGATATATAAGTTGTACTGTAGTGGACATTGCTGAAAACACAGCAGTCCTAAATATTGGGGTGGCTGTGTCTTCCTCCTTTAAATTATCCTAAGCTATAGGGCCATAAGTGGAAGTGCCCTAGGCTCTGTGGCTTTGATTTTTAGATGTTTCAGGAAACACCATACACATCTCCACAGTACTCGTTGGCAATTTATATCCCGCCAATCAGCATAATCATGCTCCCTGTACTCCATGGCCAGTCCTGTCTCTCGGGATTTTACACTTTTTTCAGACGACACTTTAAAGCGGTGGGAAGTGAGACTTCATTGTAGTACAAATTTCCATTACAGGCTTGTTTGTTGGCCAAAAAGAGTGTATGCGTTTTTTCTGGAATATATTCAGGAAAAAACACATACGCCCTTTTTGGCTAAGTGTATCATTGTTGAAGTGCTGCCTCTTTTCCTTTACTTTCAGAGCAATTTTAATCTACCACCGGATATCTGTTTTCTGCAATTCTGCCTCGCGTTCAAGTCCTCTTCACAGCCTTCCTTCAATATATTTTTGGATGATAGGGGTCATGTGTAATTGTGCAGGATTGTGAATTACAGTGTTCAAAAAGCTCCTTTTTTCAACTAGCTTCCTTGTGAGCTGACTGCAAAACTGAAGAATTGCTTCAGGCCCTAACCTGGTTTGGGCAAGGCACGCTGAGCCTTTGGTGAATTCTTCTCCCTGGTGGGAAATCAGAGTTCAATGTGCCTGTCCAAACACATAGAGTTAGTCCCTCATTGGATCTCCTTATTCCTGGTCATCTTCTACAGAAATTACTAACTGTGAAACAGTTCATGTGGAGCCGTGTTTATACTCCCAGTATTAGTGATATGTTGTGATGTTTCTTTTTCTGTGTGACTTATTTCACTTAGAAGCATCGTACCTACATCCACTCATTATGTTGCTACTGGTCTGTTGCCATTGATTTCATTGTTGAGTGATATTCCATTGTAGGTATGTACCACAACTGCTATATCCATTTTTCTCTTTCTGGGCTATTGAAGTTGTACCATAGTCAAGGTTCGCGTAAACAGAGCAGCCCCAAACTTTGGTGTGACTTTGTCTTTTTCATTTAAATTTTCCGAATTTATAGCACCATAAGTGGAAGTGCCCTAGGCTCTCTAGCTTGGTTTTTTCTTTGTTCCAGGAAACACCATACAGTTCTCCAGAGTGGCTGTTGGCACATTACATCCCGCCCATCAGCATAACAAGGCTGCCGGTTCTCCATGGCCTGTCCTGCCTCTCTGGATTTTGCACTTTTTTCGGACGGCCCTTTAGAGCGGTGGGAAGTCAAATTTCTTTTTAGTGCAGATTTCCATTGCAGGCTTGCTTGGTTGGGCAAAAAGGGCATATGCTTTTTTTCTTGAATATATTCAGGAAAAAATGCATACGCCCTCTTTGGCCAAGTGCATCATTTTCGAAGTGCTGCCTCTTTTCCTATGCTTTCAGAGCAATTCTTATCTACCACCTGATATCTGTTTTCTGCAATTCTGCCTCGTGTTCAAGTCCTCTTCACAGCCTTCCTTCAATAAATTTTTGGATGATAGGGGACATTTGTAACTCTGCAGGATTGTGAATTACAGTGCCCCAAATCTCCTTTTGTCAACTCGCTTTCTTGTGTGCTGACCGCAAAACCGAAGAATTGCTTCAGGCCCTAATCTCGTTCCACAACGGCATGCTGAGCGTTTGGTGAATTCTTCTTCCTGGAGGGAAATCAGAGTTCAATGTGCCCGTCTAAACACATAGAGTTAGTCGCTCATTGGTTGTCCTTATTCCTGTTCATCTTTTGCAGAAATTGCACACTGTGCCAAACGAGAAGTTAAAGGCACAGACTCTCCAAGTGGGGAGAGGGTTAATAAAGTATCTGGAACGGCGAACACGAGCACTAGGGGTCGAAAATGGCGATGAGCTTTAGAAAGTTTGCCTGGTGACTTGGTGGACCATATTCTGGGTTTTCCATGCATATTTTAGCTGAAGGATAAATCCCTTAAACCTGGAGATTTGGGAACCGTGGAATGGGAACCATTCACCATTACGTCAAATGGTCTGCATTCCCTCACCAATCCCATCAGCCCCAAGTGTCCAGCCTTATCTCTCCCCCAGCTGTGGATGTAGAGGTGGTAAATCTAAGATTCCTCACAAGCCCTGAAGGACTTATTTAAGAATTTCTCTCTATTTCACAGTCTTTGTGTTTTGATTTTCAAATTTATTTGTATAAGGGGATTTCGCTTATTTTCACTGCTGTGTTTATGCTGCTGTACACAAATGATTTTCTTACGGAGGCCTATAAATGTATGGGTTTTAAGTTTCTTCATAGTCAGCTATATTCCTAGGTTTTGAATACGGGGTGTTGAGTCTATTTGGTTGAGCAACGAGTAGGTATTTTCTAATATATATTTGGCTTGTGGAATGGTATCTGTCCTAATGTCAACCTCTGGTATTATGCAGTCTCCTCACTCTCCTTTCCCCTTAAGCAAGCCTAAGTTTCTTTGGTAAATGTGAGACTCTGTTGTGTTTTGTAATGAAGTTCATGCGTAGCCGTGTTTACATTCCCGGTATTAGTGATATCTTATGATGTTTCTTTTTTTGTGTGACTTATTTCACTTAGAATCATCGTACCTAAATCCACTCATTATGCTGCTACTGGTCTGTTGCCATTGATTTCATTGTTGAGTGATAGTCCATTGTAGGTATGTACCACAACTTCTATATCTATTTTTCTCTTTCTGGGCTATTGAAGTTGTACCATAGTCAAGGTTCGCGTAAACAGAGCAGCCCCAAACTTTGGTGGGGCTGTGTCTTTTTCATTGAAATTTTCCGAATCTACAGCACCATAAGTAGAACTGCCCTAGGCTCTCTGGCTTGGTTTCTTCTTTGTTCCAGGAAACACCATACACTGCTCCAGAGTGGCTGTTGGCAATTTACATCCCCCCCATCAGCATAATAAGGCTGCCGGTACTTCATAGCCTGTCCTGCCTCTCTGGATTTTACACTTTTTTCGGGTGGCCCTTTTGAGCGGTGGAAGTGAGACTTCATTTTAGTGCGGTTTTCCATTGAGGCTTGCTTGGTTGGCCAAAAAGGGCGTATGCATTTTTTCCTGAAAAAAAACGCATACGCCCTTTTTGGCCAAGTGCATCAATGTCGGAGTGCTGCCTCTTTTCTATGCTTTCAGAGCAGTTCTTATCTACCATCTGATATCAATTTTCTGCAATCCTGCGTCGCGTTCAAGCCCTCTTCACAGCCTTGCTTCAATAAATTTTTGGATGATAGGGGTCATTTGGAACTCTGCAGGATTCTGAATTACAGTGCCCCAAATCTCCTTTTCTCAACTCGCTTTCTTGTGAGCTGACCGCAAACGAGAAAAATTGCTTCAGGCCTTAATCTCCTTCTGGCACGGCACCCTGAGCCTTTGGTGAATTCTTCCTGGAGGGAAATCAGAGTTCAATGTGCCCGTCCAAACACATAGAGTTAGTCGCTCATTGGATCTTCTTATTCCTGTTCATCTTACGCAGAAATTGCAAACTGTGCCAAACAAGAGGTTAAAGGCACTGACTCTCCAAGTGGGGAGAGTGTTAATAACGCATCTGGAATGGCGAACTCGAGTACCAGGGGTTGAAAATGGCGATGAGTTTTAGAAATTTTGCCTGGTCACTTGGTGGACCATATGCTGGGTTTTCCATGCATATTTTAGCTGAAGGCTAAATCCCTTAAACCTGGAGATTTGGGACCCGTGGAATGGGAACCATGCACCATTACCTCAACGGGTCTGCATTCCCTCACCAATCCTATCAGCCCCAAGTGTCCAGCCGTATCTCTCCCCCAGCTGTGGATGTAGAGGTGGTAAATCCAAGATTCCTCACAAGCCCTGAAGGACTTATTTAAGAATTTCTCTCTATTTCACAGTCTTTGTGTTTTATTTTTCAAATTTATTTTTATAAGGGGACTTAGCTTATTTTCACTGCTGTGTTTATACCGCTGTACACAAATGATTTTCTTATGGAGGCCTATAAATGTATGGGTTTTAACTTTCTTCATAGTCAGGTATATTCCTAGGTTTTGAATACGGGGTGTTGAGTCCATTTGGTTGAGCAACGAGTAGGTCTTGTCTAATATATATTTGGCTTGTGGATTGGTATCTGTCCTAATATCAACCTCTGGTTTTATGCAGCCACCCCACTCTCCTTTCCCCTTAAGCAAGCATAAGTTTCTTTTGTAAATGTGAGACTCTGTTGTGTTTTGTAATGCAGTTCATGCATAGCCGTGTTTACATTCCCGGTATTAGTGATATCTTATGATGTATCTTTTTCTGTGTGACTTATTTCACTTAGAATCATCGTACCTAAATCCACTCATTATGCTGCTACTGACCTGTTGCCATTGATTTCATTGTTGAGTGATAGTCCATTGTAGGTATGTACCACAACTTCTATATCCATTTTTCTCTTTCTGGGCTATTGAAGTTGTACCATAGTCAACGTTCCCGTAAACAGAACAGCCCCAAACTTTGGTGTGGCTTTGTCCTTTTCATTTAAATTTTCCGAATCTATAGCACCGTAAGTGGAACTGCCCTAGGCTCTCTGGCTTGTTTTTTTCTTTGTTCCAGGAAACACCATACACTTCTCCAGAGTGGCTGTTGGCAATTTACATCCCGCCCATCAGCATAACAAGGCTGCCGGTTCTCCATGGCCTATCCTGCCTCACTGGATTTTACACTTTTTTCGGACGGCCCTTTGGATCGGTGGGAAGAGAGACTTCATTGTAGTGCGTATTTCCATTGCAGGCTTGCTTGGTTGGCCAAAAAGGGCGTATGCGCTTTTTCCTGAATATATTCAGGAAAAAGCGCACACGCACTTTTTGGCCAAGTGCATCACTGTCGAAGTGCTGCCTCTTTTCCTATGCTTTCAGAGCAGTTCTTACCTACCACCTGATATCTGTTTTCTGCAATTCTGTGTCGCTTTCAAGTCCTCTTCACAGCCTTGCTTCAATAAACTTTTGGATGCTAGGGTTATTTGGAACTCGGCAGGATGGTGAATTACAGTGCCAAAAATCTACTTTTCTCAACTCGCTTTCTTGTGAGCTGACCGCAAACCCGAAGAATTGCTTCAGGCCCTAATCTCGTTCTAGCACGGCATGCTGAGCCTTTAGTGAATTCTTCTTCCTGGAGGGAAATCAGAGTTCAATGTGCCCGTCCAAACACATCCAGTTAGCCGCTCATTGGTTCTCCTTATTCCTGTTCATCTTCCACAGAAATTGCAAACTGTGCCAAGCAAGAGGTCAAAGGCACTGACTCTCCAAGTGGGGAGAATGTTAATAACGCATCTGGAATGGCGAACTCGAGTACCAGGGGGCGAAAATGGCGATGAGTTTTAGAAATTTTGCCTGATCACTTCGTGGACCATATTCTGGGTTTTCCATGCGTATTTTAGCTGAAGGATAAATCCCTTAAACGTGGACATTTGGGACCCGTGGAATGGGAACCATGCACCATTACCTCAAAGGGTCTGCATTCCCTCACCAATAGTATCAGCCCTAAGTGTCCAGCCTTATCTCTCCCCCAGCTGTGGATGTAGAGGTGGTAAATCCAAGATTCCTCACAAGCCCTGAAGGACTTATTTAAGAATTTCTCTCTATTTCACAGTCCTTGTGTTTTCCTTTTCAAATTTATTTTTATAAGGGGATTTAGCTTATTTTCACTGCTGTGTTTATACCGCTGTACACAAATGATTTTCTTATGGAGGCCTATAAATGTATGGGTTTTAAGTTTCTTCATAGTCAGGTATATTCCTAGGTTTTGAATACGGGGTGTTGAGTCCATTTGGTTGAGCAACGAGTAGGTCTTGTATAATATATATTTGGTTTGTGGAATGGTATCTGTCCTAATGTCAACCTCTGGTATTATGCAGCCTCCCCACTCTCCTTTCCCCTTAAGCAAGCATAAGTTTCTTTTGTAAATGTGAGACTCTGTTGTGTTTTGTAATGAAGTTCATGCGTAGCAGTGTTTACATTCCCGGTCTTAGTGATACCCTATGATGTTTCTTTTTTTGTGTGACTTATTTCATTTAGAATCATCGTACCTAAATCCACTCATTATGCTGTTACTGGTCTGTTGCCATTGATTTCATTGTTGAGTGATAGTCCATTGTAGGTATGTACCACAACTTCTATATCTATTTTTCTCTTTCTGGGCTATTGAAGTTGTACCATAGTCAAGGTTCCCGTACACAGAGCAGCCCCAAACTTTGGTGTGGCTATGTCTTTTACATTGACATTTTCCGAATCTATAGCACCATAAGTAGAACTGCCCTAGGCTCTCTGGCTTGGTTTCTTCTTTGTTCCAGGAAACACCATACACTTCTCCAGAGTGGCTGTTGACAATTTACATCCCCCCCATCAGCATAAAAAGGCTGCCGGTACTTCATGGCCTGTCCTGCCTCTCTGGATTTTACACTTTTTTCGGACGGTCCTTTGGATCGGTGGGAAGTGAGACTTCATTGTAGTGCGTATTTCCATTGCAGGCTTGCTTGGTTGGCCAAAAAGGGCGTATGCGTTTTTTCCTGAATATATTCAGGAAAAAGCGCACACGCACTTTTTGGCCAAGTGCATCACTGTCGAAGTGTTGCCTCTTTTCCTATGCTTTCAGAGCAGTTCTTATCTACCACCTGATATCTGTTTTCTGCAATTCTGTGTCGCTTTCAAGTCCTCTGCACAGCCTTGTTTCAATAAATTTTTGGATGCTATGGGTTATTTGGAACTCGGCAGGATGGTGAATTACAGTGCCAAAAATCTACTTTTCTCAACTCGCTTTCTTGTGAGCTGACCGCAAACCCGAAGAATTGCTTCAGGCCCTGATCTCGTTCTAGCACGGCATGCTGAGCCTTTAGTGAATTCTTCTTCCTGGAGGGAAATCAGAGTTCAATGTGCCCGTCCAAACACATCCAGTTAGCCGCTCATTGATTCTCCTTATTCCTGTTCATCTTCCACAGAAATTGCAAACTGTGCCAAACAAGAGGTCAAAGGCAGTGACTCTTCAAGTGGGGAGAATGTTAATATCGCATCTGGAACGGCGAACTCGAGTACCAGGGGGCGAAAATGGCGATGAGTTTTAGAAATTTTGCCTGATCACTTCGTGGACCATATTCTTGGTTTTCCATGCGTATTTTAGCTGAAGGATAAATCCCTTAAACGTGGAGATTTGGGACCCGTGGAATGGGAACCATGCACCATTACCTCAAAGGGTCTGCATTCCCTCACCAATAGTATCAGCCCCAAGTGTCCAGCCTTATCTCTCCCCCAGCTGTGGATGTACAGGTGGTAAATCTAAGATTCCTCACAAGCCCTGAAAGACTTATTTAAGAATTTCTCTCTATTTCACAGTCCTTGTGTTTTCCTTTTCAATTTTTTTTATAAGGGGATTTAGCTTATTTACACTGCTGTGTGTATGCTGCTGTACACAAATGATTTTCTTATGGAGACCTATAAATGTATGGGTTTTAAGTTTCTTCATAGTCAGGTATATTCCTAGGTTTTGAATACGGGGTGTTGAGTCCATTTGGTTGAGCAAGGAGTAGGTCTTGTCTAATATATATTTGGCTTATGGAATGGTATCTGTCCTAATGTCAACCTCTGGTTTTATGCAGCCTCCCCACTCTCCTTTCCCCTTAAACAAGCCTAAGTTTCTTTTGTAAATGTGAGACTCTGTTGTGTTTTGTAATACAGTTCATGCGTAGCCGTGTTTACATTCCTGGAATTAGTGATATCTTATGATGGTTCTTTTTCTGTGTGACTTATTTCACTTAGAATCATCATACGTAAATCCACTCATTATGCTGCTACTGGCCTGATACAATTGATTTCATTGTTCAGTGATATTCCATTGTAGGTAAGTACCACAACTTCTATATCCATTTTTCTCTTTCTGGGCTATTGAAGTTGTACCATAGTCAAGATTCCCGTAAACAGAGCAGCCCCAAGTTTTGGTGTGGCTGTGTCTTTTTCATTTAAATTTTCCGAATCTATAGCACCATAAGTGGAAGTGCCCTAGGCTCTCTAGCTTGTTTTTTTTCTTTGTTTCAGGAAACACCATCCACTTCTCCAGAGAGGCTGTTGGCAATTTACATCCCACCCATCAGCATAACAAGGCTGCCGGTTCTCCCTGGTCTGTCCTGCTCGTCTGGATTTTACACTTTTTTCGGATGGCCCTTTTGAGCGGTGGGAAGTGACACTTCATTGTAGTGTGGATTTCAGTTGCAGGCTTGCTTGGTTGGCCAAAAAGGGCGTATGACTTTTTTCCTGAATATATTCGGAAAAAACGCACACGCACTTTTTGGCCAAGTGTATCATTGTCGAAGTTCTGCCTCTTTTCCTATTTTTTCAGAGCAATTCCTATTTACCGCCTGAAAACATTTTCCTGCAATTCTGTCTCGTGTTCAGTTCCTCTTCACAGCCTTACTTCAGTATATTTTTGGATGATAGGGTTCATTTGTTACTGTGCAGGTTTGTGAAGTACAGTGTTTTTAAGTTTTTTTCTCAACTAGCTTTCTCGTGATCTTACCACAATACAGCAGAATTGCTTCAGGCCCTAATCTGGTTTCGGCATGGCATGCTGTGCCTTTGGTGAATTCTTCTTCCTGGTTGGAAATCAGAGTTCAATGTGCCCGTTCAAACACAGAGTTAGTTGTTCATTGGTTCTCCCTATTCCTGTTCACCTTCAGAAGAAATTGCAAACTTTGCCAAACAGGAGGTTAAACATTGTCTCTGAAAATGTGGAGAGAGGTAGTAAAGCTTATGGAAAGGGGATCCCGAGTAACAGGGGGCAAAAACTGAGATGAGTGTTAGAAAATTTGCTCGATCAGTTGGTTGACCACAATTTGGGTTTCTCATGCATATTTTAACTGAAGGATGAATCCCTTAAACCTGGAGATTTGAAAGCCATGGAATGGGGACCATGCACTATTCCATCAAAGTGTCTTCATTCGCTCATGAAACCTCACCAATCCTATCAGCCCCAAGCGTCCAGCCTTGTATCTCCCCCAGCTGTGTATGTAGAGAGAAATCCAGGTTTCATCACAAGCCCTGAATGAAAGATTTAAGAATTTCTATTTCACTGTTTTTGTGTTTTGTTTTTGCAATTTATTTTTATAATGGGATATAGCTAATTTTCACTGCTGTGTTTGTGCCGCTGTACACACACATGATTCTATTACAGCGACCTACAAATACATGGGTTTTAAGTTTCTTCGTGGTCAGGTATATTCCTAGGCAGTGAATACAGGGTGTCAAGTCCATTTCGTTGAGCAAGGTGTAGGTCTTCTCTAGTATATATTTGGCTTATGGAATGGTATCTGTACTAATTTCAACCTCTGCTCTTATATAGCCTCCCAACTCACCTTTTCCATTAAGCAACCTTAAGTTTCTTTGGTAAATGTGAGACTCTATTGTGTTTTGTCATACAGTTCATGTGTAGCCGTGTTTACATTCCGGTATTAGTGATAACTTATGATGTTTCTTTTTCTGTGTGACTTATTTCACTTAGAATCATCGTACCTAAACCACTTATTATGCTGCTAAGGGCCTGGTGACATTAATTTCATTGCTGAGTAATATTCTATTGTACTTAAGTACCACAACTTCTATATCTATTTTTTCTCTTTCTGGGCTATTGAAATTGTACCATAGTCGAGGTTCTTGTAAACAGAGCAGCCCCAAACTTTGGGGCGGCTGTGTCTTTTTCAGTTGAATTTTCCTAATCTGTAGGACCATAAGTGGAAGTGCCCTCGGTTCTGTAGCTTGTTTTTTTATATGTTTCAGAAAACACCGTATACTTCTCCAGAGTGGCTGTTGGCAATTTACATCCCACCCAACAGCATAAAAAGGCTGCCTGTTCTCCACTTTCTGTCCTGCCTCTCTGGATTTTACAATTTTTTCAGACAGCTCTTTTGAGCATTGGGACGTGAGACTTCATTGTAGTATGGATTTCCATTGCAGGCTTTCTTGGTTGGCCAAAAAGGGCGTATGCATATTTTCCTGAATATAATCAGGAAAAAATGCATACGCTCTTTTTGGCCATGTGCATCACTGTTGAAGTTGTGCCTCTTTCCCTATGCTTTAAATGTAATTCCAATCTATCACTTGAAATCGCTTTCCTGCAATTCTCCCTCGCTTTCAAGTCTTCTTCGCATCCTTACTTCAATATATTTCTGGATGATAGCAGTCATTTGTAACTCTGCTGTTTTGTGAATTACAGTTCCTCTGAGCTCCTTTTTTCAGCTCCCTTTCTTGTGAGCTGACTGAAAAACTGCAAGATTGCTTCAATCCATATTCTTGTTTTCAGGCAACTTGCTGAGCCTTTGGTTAATACTTCTTCCTGATGTGAAATGAGAGTGAAATGTGCCCATCAAAGCCCTTACGGCTAATTTTTCATTGTTTCTCCCTCTTCCCATTCATCCTCTGTACTAATTGCAGACTGTGCAAAACAGGAAATTAAAGGCATTGACTATGCAAGTGGTGTGATTGTTAGTAAAGTGGCTGGAAGGTCGATCCTGTGATCCAGTAGAGGAAAAATGAGGTGCGTTTTAGAAACCTTTCCCAATCACATGGTATACCATCTGTTGGGTTTCTCATGCATGGTTTCGCTGTAAGAAGATTCCCTTAAACCTGGAGTGTTGTGACCCACGGAATGAGTAGCTTTAAGTATTGTATTAGAGGTTCGGCATTTGCTCACCAAAGCTAACTAATCCTCACAGCCCCATGTGTCCAGCCTTATGTCTTATCCAGCTATGGGTTTATATGTAATCAATCCACTTTGCATCACAGCCCCTGAATCAATTTTGTACAAGTGTTTCTCTCTTTCTTTGTCTCTGTGTTTTTTTTTTTTTTAATTTATTTTTATAATGGTGTTTAGCTGATTATCACTGCTGTGTTTGTGCCACACTGCACACACTTGAGTCCCTTATGGAGATATATCAATACATAGGTTTTAAGATTCCTACTACTCACATATATTCCTCTGTGGTGAATAGGGTGTGTTGAGGCCAGTTCATTGAGCAAGGTGTAGATCTTGTCTATTACGTATTTGGTTTATTGAATGGTATCTGTGTTCATTTCAAACTCTGATTTTATGCATCACCCCACCTCACCTTTCCCCTGAAGCTGACATAAGTGTGTTTTCTAAATGTGAGACACTCTTGTTTTGTAATCCAGTTGTTGTGCAGTCATATTTACATTCCCTCTGTGAGTGATATCTTACGATATGTTTCTTTTTCTGTGTGACTTCACTCAAGCAGTATCATCGAAACTCGATCCACTCTTTATGCTTCTACTAGCCTTATTACATTGATTTCATAGTGAAGAGATATTCCATTGTGCGTAAGTACCACACCTTCCTTATCCATTGTTCTCTTTCCTGAGGTATTTAAGGTGTACTGAAGTCAAGGATCTTGTAAACAGAGCAGCCCTAAACTTTGCTGTGCCTGTGTATTTTTGATTTTTAGACTTCCCTAGATATGCTCCTGTGATTGCAAGTGCCCTATGCTCTGTAGCTCTGCTTTTTAAAACGCATAAGCCCTTTTTGGACAAGTGCATCATTGTCGACGATCCGCCTCTTTTCCTATGCTTTAAATGGAATTCCAATCTACCTCCTGAAACCTGATTCCTGCAATTGCGCCTCTCCTTCAAGTCGTCTTCGCAGCCTTACTTCAATATATTTTTGGACGATAGTTGTCCTTTATAACTCTGCAGGTTTGTGAAATGCAGTGCCCCTGAGCTTTTTTTTTTCAACTCGCTTTCTTGTGAGCTGGCCGGAAACCCGCGGGATGGCTTCAGGCACTGTGCTTGTTCCAGCACGGCACGCTGAGGCTTTGCTGAATTCTTCTTCCTGTTGGGAAATTAAGAGTTAAATGTGCCCCTCCAAACACCTGCGGCTAGTCTGCCATTGTTTCTCCCTATTCCTGTTCATCCTGTGCCGAAATTGCCAACTCTGCCCAACAGGAGGTCATGGGCACTGACTGTCCAAGTGGAGAGATTGTTAATAAAGCGTCTGGAATGGCGAATCCGAGTACCAGGGGACGAAAACTGAGATGCGTTTTAGAAACGTTGCCCGATCACGCGGTGGACCATCCTCTCGGTTTCCCATGCATGATTTACCTGAAGGAAGAATCCCTTCAACGTGGAGAGTTGGGGCCCTTTGAGTGGCTAGCAGGCAGTATTATGTCAAAGCGTCTGCATTTGCTCACCGAACCCCATCAATTCTCTCAGCCCCAAGTGGCCAGCCTTATGTCTCACCCAGCTGTGGGTGCAGATGTGGGAAATCCAGGTTTCATGACAGGCCCTGAACGAAGAATTTAAGAAATTCTCTCTATTTCACCATCTTTGTGTTTTGTTTGGGAGATTTATTTTTATCATGGGGTTTAGCGGATTTTCACTGCCGTGTTTATGCAGCTCTACACACACTTGATTCTCTTACGGAGATATATCTGTACACACGTTTTAAGATTCTGACTAGTCAGGTGTATTCCTGTGCGTTGATTACGGGGTGCTGAATCCATTTTTTTGAGCAAGGAATAGGTTCTGTCTCTTATATATTTGGCTTATGGAGTGGTATCGGAGCTAATTTCAATCTCTGGTTGGATGCAGCACGCCATCTCACCTTTCCCTTGAAGCACGCCTATGCTTGTTCTCCAAATGTGAGACTGTGTTCTGTTTTGGAATCCAGTTCGTGTGTAGCCAAGTTTACCTTCCCTGTGTTAGTGATATCTTATGATATCCTAAGTTTCTTTCTCTGTGCGATTTATTTCACTTAGGAACACCTTTCCTCAATCCACTCATTATGTTGCTATGGGCCTGATGACATTGATTTCATTCCCGAGTGACATTCCATTGTCAGTAAGTACCACAGCTTCCTTTTCCATTTTTCTCTTTCTGGGATATTTAAGTGGTACCGTAGTCGAGGTTCTTGAAAACAGAGCAGTCCCAAAGGTTGGGGTGGCTGTACCTTTTTCCTTGTAATTTCCCTAAGCTCTAGGACCATACGGGGAAGTGCCCTAGGCTCTGTAGCTTGGTTTTCTTGAGGTTTCAGGAAACAGCATTCAATATTCCACAGTGGCTGTTGGCAATTTGCATCCCGCCCGTCAGCCTAACAAGGCCTGCTGATCACCATGGCCTCTCCTGCCTTTCGGGTTTTTTCACATTTTTCAGATGTCTCTTTTGACGGGTGGGAAGAGAGACTTCATTGTAGTGCGGATTTCCATTGCAGGCTGTCTCGGTTGGCCAAAAAGGGCGTATGCGTTTTTTCCTGAATATATTCAGGAAAAAACGCATACGCCCTTTTTGGCCAAGTGCATCATTGTGGACGTTCCGCCTCTTTTCCTATGCTTTAAATGCAATTCCAATCTACCTCCCGAAATCTGATTCCTGCAATTGCGCCTCGCCTTCAAGTCGTCTTAGCAGCCTTACTTCAATATATTTTTGGACGATAGTTATCCTTTATAACTCTGCAGGTTTGTGAAATGCAGTGCCCCTGAGCTCCTTTTTTCAACTCGCTTTCTTGTGAGCTGGCCGGAAACCCGCGGGATGGCTTCAGGCACTGTGCTTGTTCCAGCACGGCCCGCTGAGGCTTTGCTGAATTCTTCTTCCTGTTGGGAAATTAAGAGTTAAATGTGCCCCTCCAAACACCTGCGGCTAGTCTGCCATTGTTTCTCCCTATTCCTGTTCATCCTGTGCACAAATTGCCAACTCTGCCCAACAGGAGGTCATGGGCACTGACTCTCCAAGTGGAGAGATTGCTAATAAAGGGTCTGGAATGGCGAATCCGAGTACCAAGGGATGAAAACTGAGATGCGTTTTAGAAACGTTGCCCGATCACGCGGTGGACCATCCTCTCGGTTTCCTATGCATGATTTACCTGAAGGAAGAATCCCTTCAACGTGGAGATTTGGGGCCCTTTGAGTGGCTAGCAGGCAGTATTATGTCAGAGCGTGCGCATTTGCTCACCGTACCCCATCAATCCTCTCAGCCCCAAGTGGCCAGAATTATGTCTCACCTAGCTGTGGGTGCAGATGTGGGAATTCCAGGTTTCATCACAAGCCCTGAATGAATAATTTAAGGAATTCTCTCTATTTCACCATCTTTGTGTTTTGTGTGGGAGATTAATTTTTATCATGGGGTTTAGCAGATTTTCACTGCCGTGTTTATGCCGCACTACACACACTTGATTCTCTTACGGAGATATATCTGTACACACGTTTTAAGATTGTGACTAGTCAGGTGTATTCCTGTGCGTTGAATATGGGGTGCTGAATCCATTTTTTGAGCAAGAAATATGTTCCGTGTATTATATATTTGGCTTATGGAGTGGTATCTGTGCTAATTTCAATCTCTGGTTGGATGCAGCACCTCATCTCACCTTTCCCGTGAAGCACGCCTATGCTTGTTCCTCAAATGTGAGACTCTGTTCTGTTTTGGAATCCAGTTCATGTGTAGCCAAGTTTACCTTCCCTGTGTTAGTGATATCTTATGATATCCTAAGTTTCTTTCTCTGTGCGATTTATTTCACTTAGGTTCACCTTTCTTCAATCCACTCATTATGCTGCTACGGGCCTGATGACATTGATTTCATTCCCGAGTGACATTCCACTGTCAGTAAGTACCACAGCTTCCTTTTCCATTTTTCTCTTTCTGGGATATTTAAGTGGTACCGTAGTCGAGGTTCTTGAAAACAGAGCAGCCCCAAAGTTTGGGGTGGCTGTACCTTTTTCCTTGTAATTTCCCTAAGCTCTAGGACCATACGGGGAAGTGTCCTAGGCTCTGTAGCTTGGTTTTCTCGTGGTTTCAGGAAACACCACTGAATACTCCAGAGTGGCTGTTGGCAATTTACATCCCGCCCGTCAGCCTAACAAGGCCCGCTGATCACCAGGGCCTCTCCTAGCTTTCTGGTTTTTTCACATTTTTCAGATGTCTCTTTTGAAGTGTGGGAAGATAGACTTCAATTTTGTGCGGATTTCCATTGCAGGCTGGCTATGTTGGCCAAAAAGGGCGTATGCGTTTTTTCCTGAAAAAACGCATACGCCCTTTTTGGCCAAGTGCATCATTGTCGACGATCCTCCTCTTTTCCTATGCTTTAAATGCAATTCCAATCTACCTCCTGAAACCTGATTCCTGCAATTGCGCCTCGCCTTCAAGTCGCCTTCGCAGCCTTACTTCAATATATTTTTGGACGATAGTTTCCTTTATAACTCTGCAGGTTTGTTAAATGCAGTGTCCTTGAGCTCCTTTTTTCAACTCGCTTTCTTGTGAGCTGGCCGGAAACCCGCGGGATGGCTTCAGTCACTGTGCTTGTTGCAGCACGGCACGCTGAGGCTTTGCTGAATTCTTCTTCCTGTTGGGAAATTAAGAGTTAAATGTGCCCCTCCAAACACCTGCGGCTAGTCTGCCATTGTTTCTCCCTATTCCTGATCATCCTGTGCCGAAATTGCCAACTCTGCCCAACAGGAGGTCATGGGCACTGACTCTCCAAGTGGAGAGATTGTTAATAAAGCGTCTGGAATGGCGAATCCGAGTACCAGGGGACGAAAACTGAGATGCGTTTTAGAAACGTTGCCCGATCACGCGGTGGACCATACTCTCGGTTTCCCATGCATGATTTACCTGAAGAAAGAATCCCTTCAACGTGGAGAGTTGGGGCCCTTTGAGTGGCTAGCAGGCAGTATTATGTCAAAGCGTCCGCATTTGCTCACGGAACCCCATCAATCCACTCAGCCCCAAGTGGCCATCCTTATGTCTCACCCAGCTGTGGGTGCAGATGTGGGAAATCCAGGTTTCGTCACAAGCCCTGAACGAATTATTTAAGAAATTCTATTTCACCATCTTGTGTTTTGTTTGGGAGATTTATTTTTATCATGGGGTTTAGCGGATTTTCACTGCTGTGTTTATGCCGCTCTACACACAGTTGATTCTCTTATGGAGATATATCTGTACACACGTTTTAAGATTCTGACTAGTCAGGTATATTCCTGTGCGTTGAATACGGGGTGCTGAATCCATTTTTTGAGCCAGGAATAGGTTCTGTCTATTCTATATTTGGCTTATGGAGTGGTATCTGTGCTGTACGTGTGAGAGCACGAGTTAGTGTTGGTGTACTGGTTGAGATTAGGGCACGGTGAGGGTAAGGCCTCGGAAGATGGTTAGGATTAGGGTTTGGGTTAGGTTTAGGGCTAGGGAATGGGGAGGTATTAGGGTACAGCTTGGGGTAATGGCAACGTTTTAGGGTTACCCTACGTTGGAGGGCATGGGTTAGTGTTGGTGTACTGGTTAAAATTAGGACACGGGTGAGGGTAAAGCTTCTGGTGAGTGTCAAATTAGGGTTCGGGTTAGGGTTAAGTTTATGGAATCGAGAGGGATTAAGGTACAGGTTAGGGTACGGCTGCGGTTTAGGGTTAGTGTACGTGTGAGGGCACTGTTTAGTGTGTGTGTACTGGTTAAGATAAGGTCACGTGTGAGGGTAAGGCTTCGGGTGAGGGTCAGGGTTAGGAATCGGGATATGGTTAGGGTTAGGGAATGGGGAGGGATTAGGGCACAGTTTAGGGTATAACAAGTCTTAAGGTTTAGGGTACGTGTGAGGGAACGAGTTAGTGTTGGTGTACTGGTTAAGAATAGGGCACGGGTGAGGGTAAGGACTCGGAAGAGGGTCAGGTATAGGGTTTGGGTTATGGTTAGGGTTAGGGAATGGGAAGGGATTAGGGTATAGTTTACGGTATGGCAATGGTTTAGGGTTAGCCTACGTTGGAGGGCATGGGTTAGTTTTGATGTACTGGTTGAAATTAGGACACGGGTGAGGGTATAGCTTCGGATGAGTGTCAGCATTATGGTTCGGGTTCGGGTTATGGTTAGGGAATGGAGAGGGATTAGGGTACATTTCAAGGTACGTCATTGCTTAAGGGTTAGCGTACGTGTGAGGGTATGAGTTAGTGTTGGTATAGTGGTTAAGATTAGGGCACAGGTGAGGGTAAGGCCTCGGACAAGGATCAGGTTTAGGGTTTGGGTTAGGTTTATGGTTAGGGAATGGGGAGGGCTTAGGGTACAGGTTAGGGTATGACAACGCTGAAGGGTTAGCGATAGTGTGAGGGCACGAGTTAGTGTTGGTGTACTGGTTAAGATTCGGTCACGGGTGAGGGTAAGGCTGCGGGTGAGGGTCAGGGTTAGGAATCAGGTTAGGGTTAGGTTAAGAGAATAGGGTGGGGTTTGGGTACAGTTTAAGGAGCAACAACGATTAAGGGTTAACGTACGTGTGAGGGCACGAGTTAGTGTTGTGTACTGGTTAACATTAGGACACGGGTGAGTGTAAGACCTCAGAAGAGGGTCAGTTTTAAGATTTGGTTTAGGGTTAGGTTTAGGGAATGGGGAGGGATTAGGGTAGAGGTTAGTGTACGGCAACGGTTTGGGGTTAGTCTACGTTGGAGGGCATGGGTTAGTGTTGATGTACTGGTTAAAATTAAGACACGGGTGAGGGTAAAGCTTCTGGTGACTGTCAGAGTTAGGCTTAGGGTTTGGGTTAGGGTTAGGGAATGGAGAGGGATTAGGGTACAGGTTAGGGTACGACAAAGCTTAAGTGTTAGCGTACATGTGAGCGCTCGGTTTAATGTTGGTGTACTGGTTAAGATTAGGACACGGGTGAGGGTAAGTCTTCAGGTGAGGGTCAGGGTTAGAACTGGGTTTAGGGTTAGTGTTAGGGAATGGGGAGGGATTACGGTACAGGTTAGGGTACGACAACACTTAAGGGTTAGCGTACGTGTGTAGGCACGAGTTAGTAATGGAGTTGGTTAAGATTAGGGCACGGGTGACGATAAGGCCTCGGAAGAGGGTCATGTTTAGGGTTTGAGTTAGGGTTAGGGTTAGGGAATGGGGAGGGTTTAGGGTACAGTTTTGTGTACGACAGCGCTTAAGGGATAGCATACGTGTAAGGGCACGAGTTAGTGCTGGTGTATTTGTTAAGATTACGGAACCGGTGAGGGTAAGGCTTTGGGTGATGGACAGGATTAGGGATTGGGTTACGGTTAGGGTTAGGGAATGGGGAGGGATTAGGGTACAGGTTAGGGTACGGTAACGGTTTAAGGTTGACCTACGTTGCAGGGCATGGGTTAGTGTTGATGTACTGGTTAAAATTAGGACACGGGTGACGGTAAAGCTTCAGGTGAGTGTCAGCGTTAGGGTTCGGGTTACGGTTAGGGTTATGGAATGGAGAGCGATTAGGGTACAGGTTATGGTACGGCTGCGGCTTAGGGTTAGCGTACGTGTGAGGGCATGGTTTAGTGTTGGTGTACTGGTTAAGCTTAGGTCATTGTTGAGGGTAAGGCTTCGTGTGAGGGTCAGGCTTAGGATTCGGGTTAGGGTTAGGGTTAGGGAATGGGGAGGGATTAGGGTAAAGGTTAGGGTACAACTACACTTAAGGGTTAGCGTTCGTGTGAGGGCACGAGTTAGTGTTGGTGTACTGGTTAGGATTTGGGTATGGGTGATGGTAAGGCTTCCGGTGAGGGTCAGGTTTAGGATTCGGGTTAGGTTTAGGGTTAGGGAATGGGGAGGGAGTAAGGTACAGTTTAGGGTATGACAATGCTTAAGGGTTAGAATACGCGTGAGGGCCCGAGTTAGTCTTGGTGTACTGGTTAAGATTAGGGCACGGGTGAGTGAAAGGCCTCGGAAGAGGGTCAGTTGTAGGGTTCAATTTAGGGTTAGGCTTAGGGAGTGGGGAGGGATCAGGGTACAGGTTAGGGTACGGCAACAGTTTAGGGTTAGCCTACGTTGAAGGGCATGGGTTAGTGTTGATGTACTGCTTAAAATTAGGACACGGGTGAGGTTAAAGCTTCTGGTGAGTGTCAGGGTTAGGGTTAGTGTTCGGGTTAGTGTTATGGAATAGAGAGGGATTAGGGTACAGGTTATGGTATGGCTGCGGTTTAGGGTTAGCGTACGTGTGAGGGCGTGGTTTAGTGTTGGTGTACTTGTTAACATAAGGTCACGGGTGAGAGTAAGCCTTCGGGGGTAGCTCAGTGTTAGGATTCGGGTTAGGGTTAGGGTTAGAGAATGGGGAGGGATTAGGGTACAATTTAGGGTACGACAACGCCTAAGGTTTAGAGTACATGTGAGTGCACGCGTTAGTGTTGGTGTATTGGTTAAGATAATGGCACCGGTGAGGGTAAGGCTTCGGGTGACGGTCAGGGTTAGGATTCGTGTTAGGGTTAGGGTTAGGGAATGGGGAGGGATTAGGGTACAGTTTAGGGTACTAGAACGCTTAGGGGGTAGCGTACGTGTGAGGGCCCGAGTTAGTGTTGGTGTAGTGCTTAACATTAGGGCACGGGTGAGTGTAAGGCCTCAGAAGTGGGTCAGTTTTAAGGTTTGGTTTAGGGTTAGGTTTAGGGAATGGGGAGGGATTAGGGTAGAGGTTAGTGTACAGCAACGGTTTAGGGTTAGCCTACGTTAGAGGGCATGAGTTAGTGTTGATGTACTGGTTAAAATTAGGACACGGGTGAGGGTAAAGCTTCGGGTGACTGTCAGAGTTAGGCTTCGGGTTTGGGTTAGGGTTAGGGAATAGAGAGGGATTAGGGTACAGGTTAGGGTACGACAACGCTTAAGTGTTAGCGTACATGTGAACGCTCGGCTTAATGTTGGTGTACTGGTTAAGATTAGGTCACGGGTGAGGGTAAGGCTTCGGGTGAGGGTCAGGACTAGAACTGGGTTTAGGGTTAGTGTTAGGGAATGGGGAGGGATTACGGTACAGGTTAGGGTACGGCAATGCTTAAGGGTTAGCGTACGTGTGTAGGCACGAGTTAGTAATGGAGTTGGTTAAGATTAGGGCACGGGTGAGGGTAAGGCCTCGGAAGAGGTTCAGGTTTAGGGTTTGGGTTAGAGTGAGGGTTAGGGAATGGGGAGGGTTTAGTGTACAGTTTTGGGTACAACAACACTTAAGGGTTAGCGTACATGTGAGGGCATGAGTTAGTGTTGGTGTACTGGTTAAGATTACTGCACCGGTGAGGGTAAGGCTTCGGGTGAGGGTCAGGGTTAGGATTCGGGTTAGATTTAGGGTTAGGGAATGCGGAGGGTTTACGGTACAGTTTACAGTACGACAATGCTTAAGGGTTAGCATACGTGTGAGGGAACAAGTTAGTGTTGGTCTACTGGTTAAGATTAGGACACGGATGAGGGTAAGGCTTCGGGTGAGGGACAGGATTAGGTATTGGGTTACGGTTAGGGTTAGGGAATTGGGAGGGATTAGGGTACAGGTTAGGGTACGGTAACGGTTTAGGGTTGACCTACGTTGGAGGGCATGGGTTAGTGTTGACGTACTGGTTAAAATTAGGACACGGGTGAAGGTAAAGTTTCGGGTGAGTGTCAGCATTAGGGTTCGGGTTAGGGTTAATGTGTGGGTTAGGAAATGGGGAGGGATTAGGGTATAGTTTAGGGTACGACAACGCTTAGGTGTTTGCGTACGTGTGAGGGCACGAGTTAGTGATGGTGTACTGGTTAAGATTAGGACATGTTTGAGGGTAAAGCTTCGGGTGAGATTCAGGATTAGGGTTCGGCTTAGGGTTAGTGTTATGCCATGGAGAGGGATTAAGGTACAGGTTAGGGTACGGCTGCGGTTTATGCTTAGCGTACGTGTGTGGGCACGGTTTAGTGTTGGTGTACTGGTTAAGATTAGGTCACGGGTGAGGGTAAGGCTTCGGGTGATGGTCAGTGTTAGAATTCGGGTTAGGGTTAGGGTTAGGGAATGGGGAGGGATTAGGGTACAGGTTAGGGTACGGCTGCGGTTTAGGTTTAGCTTACGTGTGAGGGCACGGCTTAGTGTTGGTGTACTGGTTACGATTAGGTCACGGGTGAAGGTAAGGCTTCGGGTGAGGGTCAGGGTTAGGATTCGGGTTATGGTTAGGAGTAGGGAATGTGGAGGGATTAGGGTACAGTTTAGGGTACGACAGCGCTTAAGGGTTAGCGTACATGTGAGGGCATGAGTTAGTGTTTGTGTACTGGTTAAGATTAGGGCACGGGTGAGTGTGAGGCCTCGGAAGAGGGTCAGGTTTAGGGTTTTGGTTAGGGTTAGGTTTTGGGAATGGGGAGAGATTTGTGTACAGTGTAGGGTATGACGACGCTTAAGCTTTAGCGTTCGTGTGAGGGCACGAGTCAGTGTTGGTGTACTGGTTAAGATTCGGTCACGGGTGAGGGTAAGGCTTCGGGTGAGGGTCAGGGTTAGGATTCAGGTTAGGGTTACGTTTAGGGAATAGGGAGGGAATAAGGTACAGTTTAGGGTATTACAATGCTTAAGGGTTAGCGTTCGTGTGAGGGCTCGAGTTAGTGTTGGTGTACTGGTTAAGATTAGGGCCAGGGTGAAGGTAAGGCTTCGGGTGAGGGTCAGGGTTAGGGTTTGGGTTAGGGTTAGGGTGTGGGTTAGGGTATGGGGAGGGATTAGGGTACTGTTTAGGGAACGACAATGCTTAGGGGTTTGCGTACGTGTGAGGGCATGAGTTAGTGTTGGTATACTGGTTAAGATTAGGCCACGGGTGAGGGTAAGGACTTGGAAGAAGGTCAGTTTTAGGGTTTAGGTTAGGGTTAGGGTTAAGGAATGGGGAGGAATTAGGGTACAGGTTAACGTACGGCAACGGTTTACGGTTAGCCTAAGTTGGAGGGTATGGGTTAGTGTTGATGTACTGGTTAAAATTAGGACATGTGTGAGGGTAATGTTTCGGGTGAGTGTCAGCGTTGCGGTTCGGGTTCGGGTTAGGGTTAGGAATGGAGAGGGGTTAGGGTACAGGTTATGTTACGGCTGCGGTTTAGGGTTAGCGTACGTGTGAGGGCACGGTTTAGTGTTGGTGCACTGGTTAAGATTAGGGCACGGGTGAGTGTAAGGCCTCGGAAGAGGGTCAGGTTTAGGGTTTGGTTTACGGTTAGGTTTAGGTAATGGGGAGAAATTTGGGTACAGGTTAGGTTACAGCAACGGTTTAGCGTTAGCCTACGTTGGAGGGCATGGGTTAGTGTTGATGTACTGGTTAAAATTAGGACACGGGTGAGTGTAAAGCTTCGGGTGAGTTTCAGGGGTAGGGTTTGGGTTAGGGTTAGGTTGTGGGTTAGGGAATGGGGAGCGATTAGGGTACAGTTTAGGGTACGACAACGCTTACGGGTTTGCGTCCGTGTGAGGGCACAAGTTAGTGTTGGTGTACTGGTTAAGATTAGGGCACGGGTGAGTGTAAGGCCTCAGAAGAGGGTCAGGTTTAGGGTTTGGGTTAGGGTTAGGGATAGGGAATGGGGAGGGATTAGGGTACAGGTTAGGGTATGGCAATGGTTTAGGGTTAGCCTACGTTGGAGGGTCTGGGTTAGTGTTGATGTACTGGTTAAAATTAGGACACAGGTGAGTGTAAAGCTTCGGATGAGTGTCAGGGTTAGGGTTTGGGTTAGGGTTAGGGTGAGGGTTAGGGAATTGGAAGGGATTAGGGTACAGTTCAGGGTACGACAACGCTTAAGTGTTAGCGTACGTGGGAGGGCACGAGTTACTGTTGGTGTACTGGTTAAGATTACGGCAGTGGTGAGGGTAAGACTTCGTTTGTGGGTCAGGGTTAGGATTCAGGTTAGGGGTACAGCTTCGGGTTCGGCAACGGTTTAGGGTTATCCTATGTTGGAGGGCATGGGTTAGTGTTGAAGTACTGGTTAAAATTAGGACACGGGTGAGAGTAAAGCTTTGGGTGAGAATCAGGGTTAGGGTTCGGGTTAGGGTTAGGGATATGGAATGGAGAGGGATTAGGGTACAGGTTAGGGTATGGCTGCGGTTTAGGGTTAGCAACTGTGTGAAGAAATGGTTTAGTGTTGGTGTACTGGTTAAGATTAAGTCACGGGTGAGGGTAAGGCTTTGGGTGAGGGTCAGCGTTAGGATTCGGGTTAGGGTTAGGGTTAGGGAATTGGGAGGGATTAGGGTAAAATTTAGGGTACAGCAAAGGTTTAGGGTTAGCCTACATTGGAGGGCATGTGTTAGTGTTGATGTACTCATTACAATTAGGACACGGGTGAGTGTAAAGCTTCGGGTAAATGTCAGAGTTAGGGTTAGGGTTCGGGTTAGGATTAGGGAATGGAGACGGGTTAGGGTACAGGTAAGGGTACGGCTGTGGTTTAGTGTTAGCGTACGTGTGAGGGCGCGGTTTAGAGTTGGTGTACTGGTTAAGATTACGGCACCGTTGAGGGTAAGGCTTCGGGTGAGGGTCAGGGTTAGGATTCGGGTTAGGGAATGGGGAGGGATTAGGGTACAGTTTAGGGTACGACAATGCTTACGGGTTAGTGTATGTGTGAGGGAACGAGTTAGTGTTGCTGTACTGGTTAAGATTAGGACACGGGTGAGGGTAAGGCTTCGGGTGTGGGTCAGGTTTAGGTATTTGGTTAGGGTTAGTGTTTGGGAATGGGGAGGGATTAGGGTACAGGTTAGGGTACGGTAATGGTTTAGGGTTAGCCTACGTTGGAGGGCATGGGTTAGTGTTGATATACTGATTAAAATTAGGACACGGGTGAGGGTAAAGCTTCGGATGTGTGTCAGCGTTAGGGTTCGGGTTAGGTTTAGGGTTATGGAATGGAGAGTTATTAGGGTACAGGTTAGGGTACGCCTGCGGCTTACCGTTAGCGTATGTGTGAGGGCATGGTTTAGTTTTGGTGTACAGGTTAAATTAGATCATGGGTGAGGGTAAGTCTTCGGGTGAGGGTCAGGTTTAGGATTCGGATTAGGGTTAGGATTAGGGAATGGGGAGGGATTAGTGTACAGTTTAGGGTATCACAACGCTTAAGGGTTAGTGTACGTGTGAGTGCACGAGTTAGTGTTGGTGTACTGGTTAAGATTACGGAACGGGTGAGGGTAAGGTCTCAGTAGAGGGTTAAGATTAGGGCTGGGTTAGGGTTAGGGTTAGGGAATGGTGAGGGATTAGGGTAAAGGTTAGGGTATGACTACGCTTAAGTGTTAGCGTTCGTGTGAGGGGACGAGTTAGTGTTGGTGTAATGGTTAGGATTAGGGCAAGGGTTATGGTAAGGCTTCCGGAGAGGGTCAGAGTTAGGATTTGGTTTAGGGTTAGGTTTAGGGAATGGGGAGGGATTAGGCTAGAGGTTAGCGTACGGCAACGGTTTAGGGTTAGCCTACGTTGCAGGTCATGGGTAAGTGTTGATGTACTGGGTAGAATTAGGACACGGGGTAGGGTAAAGCTTCGGGTGACTTTCAGAATTAGGCTTCAGTTTAGGGTTAGGGCTAGGGAATGGAGAGGGATTAGGGTACAGGTTAGGGTTCGACAACGCTTAAGTGTTAGCATACATGTGAGCGCCCGGTTTAATGTTGGTGTACTGGTTAAGATTAGGTCACGGGTGAGGGTAAAGCTTCGGATGAGTGTCAGGGATAGGTTTCGAGTTAGGGTTAGGGTTAGGGTTAGGTAATGGGGAGGGATTAGGGTACAGTGTAGGTTACGACTACACTTAAGGGTTAGCGTACGTGTGAGGGCACGAGTTAGTGTTGGTGTAATGGTTAAGATTACGGCACGGGTGAGGGTAAGGCCTCGGAAGAGTGTCAGGTTTAAGGTTTGCGTTAGGTTTAGGGTTAGGGAATGGGTAGGGGTTTGGGTACAGTTTTGGGAACGACAACGCTTAAGGGTTAGCGTACATGTGAGGGCATGAGTTAGTGTTGGTGTACTGGTTAAGATTACTGCACCGGTGAGGGTAAGGCTTCGGGTGAGGGTCAGGGTTAGGATTCGGGTTAGATTTAGGGTTAGGGAATGCGGAGGGTTTACGGTACAGTTTACAGTACGACAATGCTTAAGGGTTAGCATACGTGTGAGGGAACAAGTTAGTGTTGGTCTACTGGTTAAGATTAGGACACGGATGAGGGTAAGGCTTCGGGTGAGGGACAGGATTAGGTATTGGGTTACGGTTAGGGTTAGGGAATTGGGAGGGATTAGGGTACAGGTTAGGGTACGGTAACGGTTTAGGGTTGACCTACGTTGGAGGGCATGGGTTAGTGTTGACGTACTGGTTAAAATTAGGACACGGGTGAAGGTAAAGTTTCGGGTGAGTGTCAGCATTAGGGTTCGGGTTAGGGTTAATGTGTGGGTTAGGAAATGGGGAGGGATTAGGGTATAGTTTAGGGTACGACAACGCTTAGGTGTTTGCGTACGTGTGAGGGCACGAGTTAGTGATGGTGTACTGGTTAAGATTAGGACATGTTTGAGGGTAAAGCTTCGGGTGAGATTCAGGATTAGGGTTCGGCTTAGGGTTAGTGTTATGCCATGGAGAGGGATTAAGGTACAGGTTAGGGTACGGCTGCGGTTTATGCTTAGCGTACGTGTGTGGGCACGGTTTAGTGTTGGTGTACTGGTTAAGATTAGGTCACGGGTGAGGGTAAGGCTTCGGGTGATGGTCAGTGTTAGAATTCGGGTTAGGGTTAGGGTTAGGGAATGGGGAGGGATTAGGGTACAGGTTAGGGTACGGCTGCGGTTTAGGGTTAGCTTACGTGTGAGGGCACGGCTTAGTGTTGGTGTACTGGTTACGATTAGGTCACGGGTGAAGGTAAGGCTTCGGGTGAGGGTCAGGGTTAGGATTCGGGTTATGGTTAGGAGTAGGGAATGTGGAGGGATTAGGGTACAGTTTAGGGTACGACAACGCTTAAGGGTTAGCGTACATGTGAGGGCATGAGTTAGTGTTTGTGTACTGGTTAAGATTAGGGCACGGGTGAGTGTGAGGCCTCGGAAGAGGGTCAGGTTTAGGGTTTTGGTTAGGGTTAGGTTTTGGGAATGGGGAGAGATTTGTGTACAGTGTAGGGTATGACGACGCTTAAGCTTTAGCGTTCGTGTGAGGGCACGAGTCAGTGTTGGTGTACTGGTTAAGATTCGGTCACGGGTGAGGGTAAGGCTTCGGGTGAGGGTCAGGGTTAGGATTCAGGTTAGGGTTACGTTTAGGGAATAGGGAGGGAATAAGGTACAGTTTAGGGTATTACAATGCTTAAGGGTTAGCGTTCGTGTGAGGGCTCGAGTTAGTGTTGGTGTACTGGTTAAGATTAGGGCCAGGGTGAAGGTAAGGCTTCGGGTGAGGGTCAGGGTTAGGGTTTGGGTTAGGGTTAGGGTGTGGGTTAGGGTATGGGGAGGGATTAGGGTACTGTTTAGGGAACGACAATGCTTAGGGGTTTGCGTACGTGTGAGGGCATGAGTTAGTGTTGGTATACTGGTTAAGATTAGGCCACGGGTGAGGGTAAGGACTTGGAAGAAGGTCAGTTTTAGGGTTTAGGTTAGGGTTAGGGTTAAGGAATGGGGAGGAATTAGGGTACAGGTTAACGTACGGCAACGGTTTACGGTTAGCCTAAGTTGGAGGGTATGGGTTAGTGTTGATGTACTGGTTAAAATTAGGACATGTGTGAGGGTAATGTTTCGGGTGAGTGTCAGCGTTGCGGTTCGGGTTCGGGTTAGGGTTAGGAATGGAGAGGGGTTAGGGTACAGGTTATGTTACGGCTGCGGTTTAGGGTTAGCGTACGTGTGAGGGCACGGTTTAGTGTTGGTGCACTGGTTAAGATTAGGGCACGGGTGAGTGTAAGGCCTCGGAAGAGGGTCAGGTTTAGGGTTTGGTTTACGGTTAGGTTTAGGTAATGGGGAGAAATTTGGGTACAGGTTAGGTTACAGCAACGGTTTAGCGTTAGCCTACGTTGGAGGGCATGGGTTAGTGTTGATGTACTGGTTAAAATTAGGACACGGGTGAGTGTAAAGCTTCGGGTGAGTTTCAGGGGTAGGGTTTGGGTTAGGGTTAGGTTGTGGGTTAGGGAATGGGGAGCGATTAGGGTACAGTTTAGGGTACGACAACGCTTACGGGTTTGCGTCCGTGTGAGGGCACAAGTTAGTGTTGGTGTACTGGTTAAGATTAGGGCACGGGTGAGTGTAAGGCCTCAGAAGAGGGTCAGGTTTAGGGTTTGGGTTAGGGTTAGGGATAGGGAATGGGGAGGGATTAGGGTACAGGTTAGGGTATGGCAATGGTTTAGGGTTAGCCTACGTTGGAGGGTCTGGGTTAGTGTTGATGTACTGGTTAAAATTAGGACACAGGTGAGTGTAAAGCTTCGGATGAGTGTCAGGGTTAGGGTTTGGGTTAGGGTTAGGGTGAGGGTTAGGGAATTGGAAGGGATTAGGGTACAGTTCAGGGTACGACAACGCTTAAGTGTTAGCGTACGTGGGAGGGCACGAGTTACTGTTGGTGTACTGGTTAAGATTACGGCAGTGGTGAGGGTAAGACTTCGTTTGTGGGTCAGGGTTAGGATTCAGGTTAGGGGTACAGCTTCGGGTTCGGCAACGGTTTAGGGTTATCCTATGTTGGAGGGCATGGGTTAGTGTTGAAGTACTGGTTAAAATTAGGACACGGGTGAGAGTAAAGCTTTGGGTGAGAATCAGGGTTAGGGTTCGGGTTAGGGTTAGGGATATGGAATGGAGAGGGATTAGGGTACAGGTTAGGGTATGGCTGCGGTTTAGGGTTAGCAACTGTGTGAAGAAATGGTTTAGTGTTGGTGTACTGGTTAAGATTAAGTCACGGGTGAGGGTAAGGCTTTGGGTGAGGGTCAGCGTTAGGATTCGGGTTAGGGTTAGGGTTAGGGAATTGGGAGGGATTAGGGTAAAATTTAGGGTACAGCAAAGGTTTAGGGTTAGCCTACATTGGAGGGCATGTGTTAGTGTTGATGTACTCATTACAATTAGGACACGGGTGAGTGTAAAGCTTCGGGTAAATGTCAGAGTTAGGGTTAGGGTTCGGGTTAGGATTAGGGAATGGAGACGGGTTAGGGTACAGGTAAGGGTACGGCTGTGGTTTAGTGTTAGCGTACGTGTGAGGGCGCGGTTTAGAGTTGGTGTACTGGTTAAGATTACGGCACCGTTGAGGGTAAGGCTTCGGGTGAGGGTCAGGGTTAGGATTCGGGTTAGGGAATGGGGAGGGATTAGGGTACAGTTTAGGGTACGACAATGCTTACGGGTTAGTGTATGTGTGAGGGAACGAGTTAGTGTTGCTGTACTGGTTAAGATTAGGACACGGGTGAGGGTAAGGCTTCGGGTGTGGGTCAGGTTTAGGTATTTGGTTAGGGTTAGTGTTTGGGAATGGGGAGGGATTAGGGTACAGGTTAGGGTACGGTAATGGTTTAGGGTTAGCCTACGTTGGAGGGCATGGGTTAGTGTTGATATACTGATTAAAATTAGGACACGGGTGAGGGTAAAGCTTCGGATGTGTGTCAGCGTTAGGGTTCCGGTTAGGTTTAGGGTTATGGAATGGAGAGTTATTAGGGTACAGGTTAGGGTACGCCTGCGGCTTACCGTTAGCGTATGTGTGAGGGCATGGTTTAGTTTTGGTGTACAGGTTAAATTAGATCATGGGTGAGGGTAAGTCTTCGGGTGAGGGTCAGGTTTAGGATTCGGATTAGGGTTAGGATTAGGGAATGGGGAGGGATTAGTGTACAGTTTAGGGTATCACAACGCTTAAGGGTTAGTGTACGTGTGAGTGCACGAGTTAGTGTTGGTGTACTGGTTAAGATTACGGAACGGGTGAGGGTAAGGTCTCAGTAGAGGGTTAAGATTAGGGCTGGGTTAGGGTTAGGGTTAGGGAATGGTGAGGGATTAGGGTAAAGGTTAGGGTATGACTACGCTTAAGTGTTAGCGTTCGTGTGAGGGGACGAGTTAGTGTTGGTGTAATGGTTAGGATTAGGGCAAGGGTTATGGTAAGGCTTCCGGAGAGGGTCAGAGTTAGGATTTGGTTTAGGGTTAGGTTTAGGGAATGGGGAGGGATTAGGCTAGAGGTTAGCGTACGGCAACGGTTTAGGGTTAGCCTACGTTGCAGGTCATGGGTAAGTGTTGATGTACTGGGTAGAATTAGGACACGGGGTAGGGTAAAGCTTCGGGTGACTTTCAGAATTAGGCTTCAGTTTAGGGTTAGGGCTAGGGAATGGAGAGGGATTAGGGTACAGGTTAGGGTTCGACAACGCTTAAGTGTTAGCATACATGTGAGCGCCCGGTTTAATGTTGGTGTACTGGTTAAGATTAGGTCACGGGTGAGGGTAAAGCTTCGGATGAGTGTCAGGGATAGGTTTCGAGTTAGGGTTAGGGTTAGGGTTAGGTAATGGGGAGGGATTAGGGTACAGTGTAGGTTACGACTACACTTAAGGGTTAGCGTACGTGTGAGGGCACGAGTTAGTGTTGGTGTAATGGTTAAGATTACGGCACGGGTGAGGGTAAGGCCTCGGAAGAGTGTCAGGTTTAAGGTTTGCGTTAGGTTTAGGGTTAGGGAATGGGTAGGGGTTTGGGTACAGTTTTGGGAACGACAACGCTTAAGGGTTAGCGTACATGTGAGGGCATGAGTTAGTGTTGGTGTACTGGTTAAGATTACTGCACCAGTGAGGGTAAGACTTCGGGTGAGAGTCAGGGTTAGGATTCGGGTTAGGGTTAGGTTTAAGGAATGGGGAGGGATTAGGGTACATTTTAGGGTACGACAACGCTTAAAGTTTAGGGTGCGTGTGAGGGCACGAGTTTGTGTTGGTGTACTGGTTAAGATTACGGCACCCGTGAGTGTAAGGCCTCAGAAGAGGGTCAGGTTTAGTGTTTGGGTTAGGGTTAGGGTTAGGGATTGGGGAGGAATTAGGGCACAAGTTAGGGTACGACAACGCTTAAGGGATAGCGATCGTGTGAGGGCACTAGTTACTGTCGGTATACTGGTTAAGATTCGGTCACCGGTGAGGGTAAGGCTTTGGTTGAGGGTCAGGGTTAGGATTCAGGTTTCAGTTACATTTAGGGAATAGGCAGGGATTAGGGTACAGTTTCTGGAACTACAACGCTTAAGGGTTAACGTAAGTGTGAGGGCACGTGTTAGTGTTGGTGTACTGGTTAAGATTACGGCATCGGTGAGGCTAAGGCTTCGTGTGAGGGTCACGCTTAGGATTCGGGTTAGGGTTAGGGTTAGGGAATGGGGAGGGATTAGGGTACAGCTTTGGTTACAGCAATGGTTTAGGGTTAGCCTATGTTGGAGGGCATGGGTTAGTGTTGAAGTACTGGTTAAAATTAGGACACGGGTGAGAATAAAGCTTCAGGTTAGAGTCTGGGCTAGGGTTCGTGTTAGGGTTACGGATATAGAATGGAGAGGGATTAGGGTACAGGATAGGGTACGACAATGTTTAAGGGTTAGCATACATGTGAGTGCACGAGTTAGTGTTGGTGTACTGGTTAAGATTAGGGCACGGGTGAGGGTAAGGACTCGGAAGAGGGTCAGGCTTAGGGTTTGGTTTAGGGTTAGGGTTAGGGAATGGGGAGGGATTAGGGAACAGGTTAGGGTACGGCAACGGTTTAGGGTTAGCCTACGTTGGAGGGCATGGTTTAGTGTTGATGCACTGGTTAAAATTAGGACACGGGTGAGGGTAAAGCTTCTGGTGATTGTCAAATTAGGGTTCGGTTTAGGGTTAGGGTTATGGAATGGAGTGGGATTAGGGTACAGGTTATGGTACGGCTGTGGTTTAGGGTTAGCGTACGTGTGAGTTCATGGTTTAGTGTTGGTGTACTGGTTAAGATTAGGTCACGGGTGAGGGTAAGGCTTCGGGTGAGGGGCAAGTTTAGGATTCCGGTTAGGGTTAGGGTTAGGGAATGGGGAGTCATTAGGGTACAGTTTAGGGTATGACAACGATTAAGGTTTAGCGTACATGTGAGTGCACGAGTTAGTGTTGGAGTACTGGTTAAGATTACGGCACCGTTGAGGGTAAGGCTTCGGGTGAGGGTCAGGGTTACGATTCGCGTTAGGTTTAGAGTTAGGGAATGGGGAGGAATTAGGGTATAGTTTATGGTAGGACAATGCTTAAGGTTTAGGGTACGTGTGAGGGCACGAGTTAGTGTTGGTGTACTGGTTAAGTTTAGGGCACGTGTGAGGGTAAGGACTCGGAAGAGGAACAGGTATAGGGTTTGGGTTAAGCTTAGGGTTAGGGAATGGGGAGGAATTAGAGTACAGTTTAGAGTACGGTAACCGTTTAGGGTTAACCTATGTTGTAGAGCATCGGTTAGTGTTGATGTGCTGGTTAAAATTAGGACACGGGTGAGGGTAAAGCTTCGGGTGAGTGTCAGCGTTAGGATTCGGATTAGGGTTAGTGTTATGGAATGGAGAGGGATTAGGGTACAGTTTAGGGTACGGCTGTGGTTTAGGGCTAGCGTACGTGTGAGGGCACAGTTTAGTGTTGGTGTACTGGTTAAGATTAGGTCACGGGTCAGGGTAAGGCTGCGGGCGAATTTCAGGGTTAGGATTCGGGTTAGGGTTAGGGTTAGGGAATGGAGAGGGAATAGGGTACAGTTTACGGTATGACAACGATTAAGGGTTAGCGTACATGTGAGGGCACGAGTTAGTGTTGGAGTACTGGTTAAGATTACGGCACCGTTGAGGGTAAGGCTTCGGGTGAGGGTCAGGGTTACGATTCGCGTTAGGTTTAGAGTTAGGGAATGGGGAGGAATTAGGGTATAGTTTATGGTAGGACAATGCTTAAGGTTTCGGGTACGTGTGAGGGCACGAGTTAGTGTTGGTGTACTGGTTAAGTTTAGGGCACGTGTGAGGGTAAGGACTCGGAAGAGGAACAGGTATAGGGTTTGGGTTAAGCTTAGGGTTAGGGAATGGGGAGGAATTAGAATACAGTTTAGAGTACGGTAACCGTTTAGGGTTAACCTATGTTGGAGAGCATCGGTTAGTGTTGATGTGCTGGTTAAAATTAGGACACGGGTGAGGGTAAAGCTTCGGGTGAGTGTCAGCGTTAGGATTCGGATTAGGGTTAGTGTTATGGAATGGAGAGGGATTAGGGTACAGTTTAGGGTACGGCTGTGGTTTAGGGCTAGCGTACGTGTGAGGGCACAGTTTAGTGTTGGTGTACTGGTTAAGATTAGGTCACGGGTCAGGGTAAGGCTACGGGCGAATTTCAGGGTTAGGATTCGGGTTAGGGTTAGGGTTAGGGAATGGAGAGGGAATAGGGTACAGTTTACGGTATGACAACGATTAAGGGTTAGCGTACATGTGAGGGCACGAGTTAGTTTTAGTTTACTGGTTAAGATTACGGCACCGGTGAGGGTAAGGCTTCGGGTGAGGGTCAGGGTTAGGATTCGGGTTAGGGTTAGGGTTAAGGAATGGGGAGGGATTAGGGTACAGTTTAGGGTACGACAACGCTTAAGGTTTAGGGTGCGTGTGAGGGCACGAGTTAGTGTTGGTGTACTGGTTAAGATTACGGCACGGGTGAGTGTAAGGCCTCGGAAGAGGGTCAGGTTTAGGGTTTGGGTTAGGGTTAGGGTTAGGGATTGGGGAGGAATTAGGGTACAAGTTAGGGTATGACAACGCTTAAGGGATAGCGATCGTGTGAGGGCACTAGTTACTGTTGGTGTACTGGTTAACATTCGGTCACCGGTGAAGGTAAGGCTTTGGGTGAGGGTCAGGGTTAGGATTCAGGTTAGGGTTAGGTTTAGGGAATAGCCAGGGATTAGGGTACCGTTTCGGGAAGTACAACGCTTAAGGGTTAATGTAAGTGTTAAGGCACGAGTTAGTTTTGGTGTAATGGTTAAGATTACGGCACGGGTGAGTGTAAGGCTTCGGAAGAGGGTCAGGTTTAGGTTTTGGGTTAGGGTTAGGGTTAGGGAATGGGTAGGGGTTAGGGTACAGTTTTGGGTACGACAACGTTTAAGTGTTAGCGAAGGTGTGAGGGCACGAGTTAGTGTTGGTGTACTGGTTAAGATTACTGCACAGGTGAGGTTAAGGCTTCGGGTGAGGGTCAGGGTTAGGATTCGGGTTAGTGTTAGGGTTAGCGAATGGGGAGGGATTAGGGTACAGTTTAGGTTACAACATTGCTTAAGGGTTAGTTTACGTGTGAAGGCATGAGTTAGTGTTGGTGTACTGGTTAAGATTAGGGCACGGGTGAGGGTAAGGACTCGGAAGAGGGTCAGGTTTAGGGTGTGCGTCAGGGTTAGGGTTAGGAAATGGGGAGGGATTAGGGTACAGGTTAGGGTACGGCAACGGTTTAGGGTTAGCCTACATTGGAGGGCATGGGTTAGTGTTGATGTACTGGTTAAAATTAGGACACGGGTGAGTGTAAAGCTTAGGATGAGTGTCAGGGTTAGGGTTTGGGTTAGGGTTAGGGTGAGGGTTAGTGAATTGGGAGGGATTAGGGTACAGTTCAGGGTACGACAACTCTTAAGTGTTAGCGTACGTGGGAGAGCACGAGTTACTGTTGGTGTACTGGTTAAGATTACGGCAGTGGTGAGGGTAAGACTTTGTTTGTGGGTCAGGGTTAGGATTCAGGTTAGGGGTACAGCTTCGGGTTCGGCAACGGTTTAGGGTTATCCTATGTTGGAGGGCATGGGTTAGTGTTGAAGTACTGGTTAAAATTAGGACACGGGTGAGAGTAAAGCTTTGGGTGAGAATCAGGGTTAGGGTTCGGGTTAGGGTTAGGGATATGGAATGGAGAGGGATTAGGGTACAGGTTAGGGTATGGCTGCGGTTTAGGGTTAGCATCCGTGTGAAGAAATGGTTTAGTGTTGGTGTACTGGTTAAGATTAAGTCACGGATGAGGGTAAGGCTTTGGGTGAGGGTCAGCGTTAGGATTCGGGTTAGGGTTAGGGTTAGGGAATTGGGAGGGATTAGGGTAAAATTTAGGGTACAGCAAAGGTTTAGGGTTAGCCTACATTGGAGGGCATGTGTTAGTGTTGATGTACTCGTTACAATTAGGACACGGGTGAGGGTAAAGCTTCGGGTGAGTGTCAGCGTTAGGATTCGGATTAGGGTTAGTGTTATGGAATGGAGAGGGATTAGGGTACAGCTTAGGGTACGGCTGTGGTTTAGGGCTAGCGTACGTGTGAGGGCACAGTTTAGTGTTGGTGTACTGGTTAAGATTAGGTCACGGGTCAGGGTAAGGCTACGGGCGAATTTCAGGGTTAGGATTCGGTTTAGGGTTAGGGTTAGGGAATGGGGAGGGATTAGGGTACAGTTTAGGGTACTAGAACGCTTAGGGGGTAGCGTACGTGTGAGGGCACGAGTTAGTGTTGTGTACTGGTTAACATTAGGGCACGGGTGAGTGTAAGGCCTCAGAAGTGGGTCAGTTTTAAGGTTTGGTTTAGGGTTAGGTTTAGGGAATGGGGAGGGATTAGGGTAGAGGTTAGTGTACAGCAACGGTTTAGGGTTAGCCTACGTTAGAGGGCATGAGTTAGTGTTGATGTACTGGTTAAAATTAGGACACGGGTGAGGGTAAAGCTTCGGGTGACTGTCAGAGTTAGGCTTCAGGTTTGGGTTAGGGTTAGGGAATGGAGAGGGATTAGGGTACAGGTTAGGGTACGACAACGCTTAAGTGTTAGCGTACATGTGAACGCTCGGCTTAATGTTGGTGTACTGGTTAATATTAGGTCACGGGTGAGGGTAAGGCTTCGGGTGAGGGTCAGGACTAGAACTGGGTTTAGGGTTAGTGTTAGGGAATGGGGAGGAATTACGGTACAGGTTAGGGTACGACAATGCTTAAGGGTTAGCGTACGTGTGTAGGCACGAGTTAGTAATGGAGTTGGTTAAGATTAGGGCACGGGTGAGGGTAAGGCCTCGGAAGAGGTTCAGGTTTAGAGTTTGGGTTAGAGTTAGGGTTAGGGAATGGGGAGGGTTTAGTGTACAGTTTTGGGTACAACAACGCTTAAGGGTTAGCGTACATGTGAGGGCATGAGTTAGTGTTGGTGTACTGGTTAAGATTACTGCACCGGTGAGGGTAAGGCTTCGGGTGAGGGTCAGGGTTAGGATTCGGGTTAGGGAATGCGGAGGGTTAACGGTACAGTTTACAGTACGACAATGCTTAAGGGTTAGCATACGTGTGAGGGAACAAGTTAGTGTTGGTCTACTGGTTAAGATTAGGACACGGATGAGGGTAAGGCTTCGGGTGAGGGACAGGATTAGGTATTGGGTTACGGTTAGGGTTAGGGAATTGGGAGGGATTAGGGTACAGGTTAGGGTATGGTAACGGTTTAGGGTTGACCTACGTTGGAGGGCATGGGTTAGTGTTGACGTACTGGTTAAAATTAGGACACGGGTGAAGGTAAAGTTTCGGGTGAGTGTCAGCATTAGGGTTCGGGTTAGGGTTAATGTGTGGGTTAGGAAATGGGGAGGGATTAGGGTATAGTTTAGGGTACGACAACGCTTAGGTGTTTGTGTACGTGTGAGGGCACGAGTTAGTGATGGTGTACTGGTTAAGATTATGACATGTTTGAGGGTAAAGCTTCGGGTGAGATTCAGGGTTAGGGTTCGGCTTAGGGTTAGTGTTATGCCATGGAGAGGGATTAAGGTACAGGTTAGGGTACGGCTGCGGTTTATGCTTAGCGTACGTGTGTGGGCACGGTTTAGTGTTGGTGTACTGGTTAAGATTAGGTCACGGGTGAGGGTAAGGCTTCGGGTGATGGTCAGTGTTAGAATTCGGGTTAGGGTTAGGGTTAGGGAATGGGGAGGGATTAGGGTACAGGTTAGGGTACGGCTGCGGTTTAGGGTTAGCTTACGTGTGAGGGCACGGCTTAGTGTTGGTGTACTGGATACGATTAGGTCACGGGTGAAGGTAAGGCTTTGGGTGAGGGTCAGGTTTAGGATTCGGGTTATGGTTAGGAGTAGGGAATGTGGAGGGATTAGGGTACAGTTTAGGGTACGACAACGCTTAAGGGTTAGCGTACATGTGAGGGCATGAGTTAGTGTTTGTGTACTGGTTAAGATTAGGGCACGGGTGAGTGTGAGGCCTCGGAAGAGGGTCAGGTTTAGGGTTTGGGTTAGGGTTAGGTTTTGGGAATGGGGAGAGATTTGTGTACAGTGTAGGGTATGACGACGCTTAAGCTTTAGCGTTCGTGTGAGGGCACGAGTCAGTGTTGGTGTACTGGTTAAGATTCGGTCACGGGTGAGGGTAAGGCTTCGGGTGAGGGTCAGGGTTAGGATTCAGGTTAGGGTTACGTTTAGGGAATAGGGAGGGAATAAGGTACAGTTTAGGGTATTACAATGCTTAAGGGTTAGCGTTCGTGTGAGGGCTCGAGTTAGTGTTGGTGTACTGGTTAAGATTAGGGCCAGGGTGAAGGTAAGGCTTCGGGTGAGGGTCAGGGTTAGGGTTTGGGTTAGGGTTAGGGTGTGGGTTAGGGTATGGGGAGGGATTAGGGTACTGTTTAGGGAACGACAATGCTTAGGGGTTTGCGTACGTGTGAGGGCATGAGTTAGTGTTGGTATACTGGTTAAGATTAGGCCACGGGTGAGGGTAAGGACTTGGAAGAAGGTCAGTTTTAGGGTTTAGGTTAGGGTTAGGGTTAAGGAATGGGGAGGAATTAGGGTACAGGTTAACGTACGGCAACGGTTTACGGTTAGCCTAAGTTGGAGGGTATGGGTTAGTGTTGATGTACTGGTTAAAATTAGGACATGTGTGAGGGTAATGTTTCGGGTGAGTGTCAGCGTTGCGGTTCGGGTTCGGGTTAGGGTTAGGAATGGAGAGGGGTTAGGGTACAGGTTATGGTACGGCTGCGGTTTAGGGTTAGCGTACGTGTGAGGGCACGGTTTAGTGTTGGTGCACTGGTTAAGATTAGGGCACGGGTGAGTGTAAGGCCTCGGAAGAGGGTCAGGTTTAGGGTTTGGTTTACGGTTAGGTTTAGGTAATGGGGAGAAATTTGGGTACAGGTTAGGTTACAGCAACGGTTTAGCGTTAGCCTACGTTGGAGGGCATGGGTTAGTGTTGATGTACTGGTTAAAATTAGGACACGGGTGAGTGTAAAGCTTCGGGTGAGTTTCAGGGGTAGGGTTTGGGTTAGGGTTAGGTTGTGGGTTAGGGAATGGGGAGCGATTAGGGTACAGTTTAGGGTACGACAACGCTTACGGGTTTGCGTCCGTGTGAGGGCACAAGTTAGTGTTGGTGTACTGGTTAAGATTAGGGCACGGGTGAGTGTAAGGCCTCGGAAGAGGGTCAGGTTTAGGGTTTGGGTTAGGGTTAGGGATAGTGAATGGGGAGGGATTAGGGTACAGTTTAGGGTACCACAATACTTAAGGGTTAGCGTACATGTGAGGGCACGAGTTAGTGTTGGTGTACTGGTTAAAATTAGGCAAGGGTGATGGTAAGGCTTCTGGTGAGTGTCAGGGTTAAGATTCGGTTTAGGTTTAGGGTTCGGGAATTGGGAGGGATTAGGGTACAGTTTAGGGTACGACAACGCTTAAGGGTTACCGTACGTGTGAGGTCACGAGTTAGTGTTGTGTACTGATTAAGATTAGAGCACGGGTGGGTGTAAGACCTCGGAAGAGTTTCTGGCTTAGGGTTTGTTTTAGGATTAGGGTTACGGAATGGGGAGGGATTAGGGTACAGGTTAGGTTACGGCAGCGGTTTAGGGTTAGCCTACTTTGGAGGGCATGGGTTAGTGATGATGTACTGGTTAAAATTAGGAAACGGGTGAGTGCAAAGCTTCGGGTGAGTGTCAGGTTTATGGTTTGGGTTAGGGTTAGGTTGCGGTTTAGGAAATGGGGAGGGATTAGGGTAGACTTTCGGGAACGACAACGCTTAAGTGTTAGCGTACGTGTGAGGGCACGAGTTAGTGTTGTTGTACTGGTTAAGATTAGGACACAGGTCAGGGTAAGGCTTCAGGTGAGGGTCAGTGTTAGAATTCGGGTTAGGGTTAGGGTTAGGGAATGGGGAGGGATTAGGGTACACTTTAGGATACGACAACGCTTAAGGGTTAGCGTACATGTGAGGGCCTGTGTTTGTGTTGGTGTACTGGTTAAGATTACGGCACCGGTGAGAGAAAGGCTTCAGGTGAGGGTCAGGGTTAGGATTCGGTTTAGTTTCAGGGTTAGGGAATGGGGAGCGATTGGGGTACAGTTTACGGTACGACAACGCTTAAGAATTAGCATACGTGTGAGGGCACAAGTTAGTGTTGCTGTACTGGTTAAGATTAGGGCACGGGTGAGGGTAAGGCTTCTGGTGAGGGTCAGGATTAGGGATTGGGTTAGGGTTAGGGTTCGGGGATGGGGAGGGATTAGGGTACAGGTTAGGTTACGGCAACGGTTGAGGGTTAGCCTACGTAGGTGGGCATGGGTTAGTGTTGATGTACTGGTTAAAATTAGGACACGGGTGAGGGTAAAGCTTCTGGTTATGTCAAATTAGGGTTGGGGTCAAGGTTAAGGATATGGAATGGAGAGGGATTAGGGTACAGGTTAGGGTACGGCTGCTGATTGAGGTTAGAGTATGTGTGAAGACAAGGTTTAGTGTCGGTGTACTGGTTAAGAGCAGTTCACGGGTGAGGGTAAGGCTTCGGATGTGGGTCAGGACTAGGATTTGGGTTAGGGTTAGGGTTAGGGAATGGGGAGGTATTAGGGTACAGCTTAGGGTACTACAACGCTTAACGTTTAGCGTACGTGTGAGGTCACGAGTTAGTGTTGGTGTACTGGTTAAGTTTAGGACACGGGTGAGGGTAAGGCCTCCGAAGAGGTTCAGGTTTAGGGTTTCGGTTGGGGTTATGGTTAGGCAATGGGGAGAGATTAGGGTACAGGTTAGGGTACGGCAACGGTTTAGGGTTAGCCTACGTTGGAGGGCATGGGTTAGTGTTGATGTACTGGTTAAAATTAGGACACGGGTGAGGGTAAAGTTTTGGATGAGTGTCAGCGTTAGGGTTCAGGTTAGGGTTAGGATTATGGAATGGAGAGGGATTAGGGTACAGGTTAGGGTACGGCTGCAGCTTAGGGTTAGCGTACGTGTGAGGGAATAGTTTAGTGTTGGTCTACTGGTTAAGATTAGGTCACGGGTGAGGGTAAGGCTTCGGGTGAGGGTTAGTGTTAGAATTCGGGTTAGGGTTAGTAATCGGGAATGGGGAGGGAATAGGGTACACTTTAGGGTACGACATCGCTTAAGGGTTAGCATACATGTGAGGGAATGTGTTTGTGTTGGTGTACTGGTTAAGATTACGGCACCGTTGAGGGTAAGGATTCGGGTGAAGGTCAGGGTTAGGATTCGGTTTAGGTTTAGGGTTACTGAATGGGGAGGGATTAGGGTACAGTTTAGGGTACGACAATGTTTAAGGGTTAGCATACGTGTGAGGGCACGATTTAGTGTTGGTGTAGTGATTAAGATTAGGCCACAGGTGAGGGAAAGGACCCGGAAGAGGGTCAGGTTTAGGGTTAGGTTTAGGGTTAGGGTTAGGGAATGGGGAGGA
>JAZAQT010000849.1:0-60770 GCA_036417435.1 Inia geoffrensis
AACTCGCTTTCTTGTGAGCTGACCGCAAACCCGAAGAATTGTTTCAGGCCCTAATCTCGTTCCGGCATGGCACGCTGAGCCTTTGGTGAACTCTTCTTCCTGTAGGGAAATCAGAGTTCAATGTGCCCGTCCAAACACATCGAGTTAGCCGCTCATTGGTTCTCCTTATTCCTGATCATCTTCTACCGAAATTGCAAAGTGTGCGAAAAAAGAGGTCAACGGCACTGACTCTCCAAGTGGGGAGAATGTTAATATGGCCTCTGGAACGGCGAACTCGAGTCCCAGGGTTCGAAAATGGCGATGAGTTTTAGAAACTTTGCATGATCACTTCGTGGACCATATTCTGGGTTTTCCATGCATATTTTAGCTGAAGGATAAATCCCTTAAACGTGGAGATTTGGGACCCGTGGAATGGGAACCATGCACCATTACCTCAAAGGGTCTGCATTCCCTCACCAATAGCATCAGCCCCAAGTGTCCAGCCTTATCTCTCCCACGGCTGTGGATGTAGAGGTGGTAAATCCAAGATTCCACACAAGCCCTGAAGGACTTATTTAAGAATTTCTCTCTATTTCACAGTCCTTGTGTTTTCTTTTTCAAATTTATTTTTATAAGGGGATTTAGCTTATGTACACTGCTGTGTGTATGCTGCTGTACACAAATGATTTTCTTATGGAGACCTATAAATGTATGGGTTTTAATTTTCTTCATAGTCAGGTATATTCCTCGGTTTTGAACACGGGGTGCTGAGTCCATGTGGTTGAGCGAGGAGGAGGTCTTGTCTAATATATATTTGGCTTATGGAATGGTATCTGTCCTAATATCAACCTCTGGTTTTATGCAGCCTCCCCACTCTCCTTTCCCCTTAAGCAAGCATCAGTTTCTTTTGTAAATGTGAGACTCTGTTGTGTTTTGTAATGCAGTTCACGCGTAGCCGTGTTTACGTTCCCGGTATTCGTGATACCTTATGATGTTTCTTTTTCTGTGTGACTTATTTCACTTAGAATCATCGTAACTAAATCCACTCATTATGCTGCTACTGGTCTCTTACCATTGGTTTCATTGTTGAGTGATATTCCATTGTAGGGATGTACCACACCTTTTATATCCATTTTTCTCTTTCTGGGCTATTGAAGTTGTACCATAGTCAAGGTTCCCGTCAAGAGCGCAGCCCCAAACTTTGGTGTGGCTGTGTCTTTTTCATTTAAATTTTCCGAATCTCTGGCACCATAAGTGGAAGTTCCCTAGGCTCTCTAGCTTGGTTTTCTCTTTGTTCCAGGAAACACCATCCACTTCTCCAGAGTGGCTGTTGGCAATTTACATCCCGCCCATCAGCATAACAAGGCTGCCGGTTCTCCATGGCCTGTCCTGCCTCTCTGGATTTTACACTTTTTTTCGGAGGGCCCTTTTGATCGGTGGGAAGTGAGAGTTGCTTGTAGTGCGGATTTCCATTGCAGGCTTGCTTGGTTGGCCAAAAAGGGCGTATGCGTTTTTTCCTGAATATATTCAGGAAAAAACGCATACGCCCTTTTTGGCCAAGTGCATCACTGTCGAACTGCTGCCTCTTTTCCTACGCTTTCAGAGCAATTCTTATCTACCCCCCGATATCTGTTTTCTGCAATTCTGAATCGCGTTCAAGTCCTCCTCACAGCCTTCGTTCAATAAATTTTTGGATGATAGGGGTCATTTGGAACTCTGCAGGATTGCGAGTTACAGTGCCAGAAATCTCCTTTTCTCAACTCGCTTTCCTGTGAGCTGACCGCAAACCCGAAGAATTGCTTCAGGCCCTAATCTCGATCCGGCATGGCACGCTGAGCCTTTGGTGAACTCTTCTTCCTGTAGGGAAATCAGAGTTCAATGTGCCCGTCCAAACACATCGAGTTAGCCGCTCATTGGTTCTCCTTATTCCTGATCATCTTCTACCGAAATTGCAAAGTGTGTGAAACAAGAGGTCAAAGGCACTGACTCTCCAAGTGGGGAGAATGTTAATATGGCCTCTGGAGGGGCGAACTCGACTCCCAGTGTTCGAAAATGGTGATGAGTTTTAGAAACTTTGCCTGATCACTTCGTGGACCATATTCTGGGTTTTCCATGCATATTTTAGCTGAAGGATAAATCCTTAAACGTGGAGATTTGGGACCCGTGGAATGGGAACCATGCACCATTACCTCAAAGGGTCTGCATTCCCTCACCAATAGCATCAGCCCCAAGTGTCCAGCCTTATCTCTCCCACAGCTGTGGATGTAGAGGTGGTAAATCCAAGATTCCACACAAGCCCTGAAGGACTTATTTAAGAATTTCTCTCTATTTCACAGTCCTTGTGTTTTCTTTTTCAAATTTATTTTTATAAGGGGATTTAGCTTATGTACACTGCTGTGTGTATGCTGCTGTACACAAATGATTTTCTTATGGAGACCTATAAATGTATGGGTTTTAATTTTCTTCATAGTCAGGTATATTCCTCGGTTTTGAACACGGGGTGCTGAGTCCATGTGGTTGAGCGAGGAGGAGGTCTTGTCTAATATATATTTGGCTTATGGAATGGTATCTGTCCTAATATCAACCTCTGGTTTTATGCAGCCTCCCCACTCTCCTTTCCCCTTAAGCAAGCATCAGTTTCTTTTGTAAATGTGAGACTCTGTTGTGTTTTGTAATGCAGTTCACGCGTAGCCGTGTTTACGTTCCCGGTATTCGTGATACCTTATGATGTTTCTTTTTCTGTGTGACTTATTTCACTTAGAATCATCGTAACTAAACCCACTCATTATGCTGCTACTGGTCTGTTACCATTGGTTTCATTGTTGAGTGATATTCCATTGTAGGGATGTACCACACCTTTTATATCCATTTTTCTCTTTCTGGGCTATTGAAGTTGTACCATAGTCAAGGTTCCCGTCAAGAGCGCAGCCCCAAACTTTGGTGTGGCTGTGTCTTTTTCATTTAAATTTTCCGAATCTCTGGCACCATAAGTGGAAGTGCCCTAGGCTCTCTAGCTTGGTTTTCTCTTTGTTCCAGGAAACACCATCCACTTCTCCAGACTGGCTGTTGGCAATTTACATCCCGCCCATCAGCATAACAAGGCTGCCGGTTCTCCATGGCCTGTCCTGCCTCTCTGGATTTTACACTTTTTTTCGGAGGGCCCTTTTGATCGGTGGGAAGTGAGAGTTGCTTGTAGTGCGGATTTCCATTGCAGGCTTGCTTGGTTGGCCAAAAAGGGCGTATGCGTTTTTTCCTGAATATATTCAGGAAAAAACGCATACGCCCTTTTTGGCCAAGTGCATCACTGTCGAACTGCTGCCTCTTTTCCTACGCTTTCAGAGCAATTCTTATCTACCCCCCAATATCTGTTTTCTGCAATTCTGCATCGCGTTCAAGTCCTCCTCACAGCCTTCGTTCAATAAATTTTTGGATGATAGGGGTCATTTGGAACTCTGCAGGATTGCGAGTTACAGTGCCAGAAATCTCCTTTTCTCAACTCGCTTTCCTGTGAGCTGACCGCAAACCCGAAGAATTGCTTCAGGCCCTAATCTCGTTCCGGCATGGTACGCTGAGCCTTTGGTGAACTCTTCTTCCTGTAGGGAAATCAGAGTTCAATGTGCCCGTCCAAACACATCGAGTTAGCCGCTCATTGGTTCTCCTTATTCCTGATCATCTTCTACCGAAATTGCAAAGTGTGCGAAACAAGAGGTCAAAGGCACTGACTCTCCAAGTGGGGAGAATGTTAATATGGCCTCTGGAGGGGCGAACTCGACTCCCAGGGTTCGAAAATGGTGATGAGTTTTAGAAACTTTGCCTGATCACTTCGTGGACCATATTCTGGGTTTTCCATGCATATTTTAGCTGAAGGATAAATCCCTTAAACGTGGAGATTTGGGACCCGTGGAATGGGAACCATGCACCATTACCTCAAAGGGTCTGCATTCCCTCACCAATAGCATCAGCCCCAAGTGTCCAGCCTTATCTCTCCCACAGCTGTGGATGTAGAGGTGGTAAATCCAAGATTCCACACAAGCCCTGAAGGACTTATTTAAGAATTTCTCTCTATTTCACAGTCCTTGTGTTTTCTTTTTCAAATTAATTTTTATAAGGGGATTTAGCTTATGTACACTGCTGTGTGTATGCTGCTGTACACAAATGATTTTCTTATGGAGACCTATAAATGTATGGGTTTTAATTTTCTTCATAGTCAGGTATATTCCTCGGTTTTGAACACGGGGTGCTGAGTCCATGTGGTTGAGCGAGGAGGAGGTCTTGTCTAATATATATTTGGCTTATGGAATGGTATCTGTCCTAATATCAACCTCTGGTTTTATGCAGCCTCCCCACTCTCCTTTCCCCTTAAGCAAGCATCAGTTTCTTTTGTAAATTTGAGACTCTGTTGTGTTTTGTAATGCAGTTCACGCGTAGCCGTGTTTACGTTCCCGGTATTCGTGATACCTTATGATGTTTCTTTTTCTGTGTGACTTATTTCACTTAGAATCATCGTAACTAAATCCACTCATTATGCTGCTACTGGTCTGTTACCATTGGTTTCATTGTTGAGTGATATTCCATTGTAGGGATGTACCACACCTTTTATATCCATTTTTCTCTTTCTGGGCTATTGAAGTTGTACCATAGTCAAGGTTCCCGTCAAGAGCGCAGCCCCAAACTTTGGTGTGGCTGTGTCTTTTTCATTTAAATTTTCCGAATCTCTGGCACCATAAGTGGAAGTGCCCTAGGCTCTCTAGCTTGGTTTTCTCTTTGTTCCAGGAAACACCATCCACTTCTCCAGACTGGCTGTTGGCAATTTACATCCCGCCCATCAGCATAACAAGGCTGCCGGTTCTCCATGGCCTGTCCTGCCTCTCTGGATTTTACACTTTTTTTCGGAGGGCCCTTTTGATCGGTGTGAAGTGAGAGTTGCTTGTAGTGCGGATTTCCATTGCAGGCTTGCTTGGTTGGCCAAAAAGGGCGTATGCGTTTTTTCCTGAATATATTCAGGAAAAAACGCATACGCCCTTTTTGGCCAAGTGCATCACTGTCGAACTGCTGCCTCTTTTCCTACGCTTTCAGAGCAATTCTTATCTACCCCCCGATATCTGTTTTCTGCAATTCTGCATCGCGTTCAAGTCCTCCTCACAGCCTTCCTTCAATAAATTTTTGGATGATAGGGGTCATTTGGAACTCTGCAGGATTGCGAGTTACAGTGCCAGAAATCTCCTTTTCTCAACTCGCTTTCTTGTGAGCTGACCGCAAACCCGAAGAATTGCTTCAGGCCCTAATCTCGTTCAGGCATGGCACGCTGAGCCTTTGGTTAACTCTTCTTCCTGTAGGGAAATCAGAGTTCAATGTGCCCGTCCAAACACATCGAGTTAGCCGCTCATTGGTTCTCCTTATTCCTGATCATCTTCTACCGAAATTGCAAAGTGTGTGACACAAGAGGTCAAAGGCACTGACTCTCCAAGTGGGGAGAATGTTAATATGGCCTCTGGAACGGCGAACTCGAGTCCCAGGGTTCGAAAATGGCGATGAGTTTTAGAAACTTTGCCTGATCACTTCGTGGACCATATTCTGGGTTTTCCATGCATATTTTAGCTGAAGGATAAATCCTTAAACGTGGAGATTTGGGACCCGTGGAATGGGAACCATGCACCATTACCTCAAAGGGTCTGCATTCCCTCACCAATAGCATCAGCCCCAAGTGTCCAGCCTTATCTCTCCCACAGCTGTGGATGTAGAGGTGGTAAATCCAAGATTCCACACAAGCCCTGAAGGACTTATTTAAGAATTTCTCTCTATTTCACAGTCCTTGTGTTTTCTTTTTCAAATTTATTTTTATAAGGGGATTTAGCTTATGTACACTGCTGTGTGTATGCTGCTGTACACAAATGATTTTCTTATGGAGACCTATAAATGTATGGGTTTTAATTTTCTTCATAGTCAGGTATATTCCTCGGTTTTGAACACGGGGTGCTGAGTCCATGTGGTTGAGCGAGGAGGAGGTCTTGTCTAATATATATTTGGCTTATGGAATGGTATCTGTCCTAATATCAACTTCTGGTTTTATGCAGCCTCCCCACTCTCCTTTCCCCTTAAGCAAGCATCAGTTTCTTTTGTAAATGTGAGACTCTGTTGTGTTTTGTAATGCAGTTCACGCGTAGCCGTGTTTACGTTCCCGGTATTCGTGATACCTTATGATGTTTCTTTTTCTGTGTGATTTATTTCACTTAGAATCATCGTAACTAAACCCACTCATTATGCTGCTACTGGTCTGTTACCATTGGTTTCATTGTTGAGTGATATTCCATTGTAGGGATGTACCACACCTTTTATATCCATTTTTCTCTTTCTGGGCTATTGAAGTTGTACCATAGTCAAGGTTCCCGTCAAGAGCGCAGCCCCAAACTTTGGTGTGGCTGTGTCTTTTTCATTTAAATTTTCCGAATCTCTGGCACCATAAGTGGAAGTGCCCTAGGCTCTCTAGCTTGGTTTTCCCTTTGTTCCAGGAAACACCATCCACTTCTCCAGAGTGGCTGTTGGCAATTTATATCCCGCCCATCAGCATAACAAGGCTGCCGGTTCTCCATGGCCTGTCCTGCCTCTCTGGATTTTACACTTTATTTCGGAGGGCCCTTTTGATCGGTGGGAAGTGAGAGTTGCTTGTAGTGCGGATTTCCATTGCAGGCTTGCTTGGTTGGCCAAAAAGGGCGTATGCGTTTTTTCCTGAATATATTCAGGAAAAAACGCATACGCCCTTTTTGGCCAAGTGCATCACTGTCGAACTGCTGCCTCTTTTCCTACGCTTTCAGAGCAATTCTTATCTACCCCCCGATATCTGTTTTCTGCAATTCTGCGTCGCGTTCAAGTCCTCCTCACAGCCTTCCTTCAATAAATTTTTGGATGATAGGGGTCATTTGGAACTCTGCAGGATTGCGAGTTACAGTGCCAGAAATCTCCTTTTCTCAACTCGCTTTCTTGTGAGCTGACCGCAAACCCGAAGAATTGCTTCAGGCCCTAATCTCGTTCCGGCATGGCACGCTGAGCCTTTGGTGAACTCTTCTTCCTGTAGGGAAATCAGAGTTCAATGTGCCCGTCCAAACACATCGAGTTAGCCGCTCATTGGTTCTCCTTATTCCTGATCATCTTCTACCGAAATTGCAAAGTGTGCGAAACAAGAGGTCAAAGTCACTGACTCTCCAAGTGGGGAGAATGTTAATATGGCCTGTGGAACGGCGAACTCGAGTCCCAGGGTTCGAAAATGGCGATGAGTTTTAGAAACTTTGCCTGATCACTTCGTGGACCATATTCTGGGTTTTCCATGCATATTTTAGCTGAAGGATAAATCCCTTAAACGTGGAGATTTGGGACCCGTGGAATGGGAACCATGCACCATTACCTCAAAGGGTCTGCATTCCCTCACCAATAGCATCAGCCCCAAGTGTCCAGCCTTATCTCTCCCACGGCTGTGGATGTAGAGGTGGTAAATCCAAGATTCCACACAAGCCCTGAAGGACTTATTTAAGAATTTCTCTCTATTTCACAGTCCTTGTGTTTTCTTTTTCAAATTTATTTTTATAAGGGGATTTAGCTTATGTACACTGCTGTGTGTATGCTGCTGTACACAAATGATTTTCTTATGGAGACCTATAAATGTATGGGTTTTAATTTTCTTCATAGGTATATTCCTCGGTTTTGAACACGGGGTGCTGAGTCCATGTGGTTGAGCGAGGAGGAGGTCTTTTCTAATAGATATTTGGCTTATGGAATGGTATCTGTCCTAATATCAACCTCTGGTTTTATGCAGCCTCCCCACTCTCCTTTCCCCTTAAGCAAGCATCAGTTTCTTTTGTAAATGTGAGACTCTGTTGTGTTTTGTAATGCAGTTCACGCGTAGCCGTGTTTACGTTCCCGGTATTCGTGATACCTTATGATGTTTCTTTTTCTGTGTGACTTATTTCACTTAGAATCATCGTAACTAAATCCACTCATTATGCTGCTACTGGTCTGTTACCATTGGTTTCATTGTTGAGTGATATTCCATTGTAGGGATGTACCACATCTTTTATATCCATGTTTCTCTTTCTGGGCTATTGAAGTTGTACCATAGTCAAGGTTCCCGTCAAGAGCGCAGCCCCAAACTTTGGTGTGGCTGTGTCTTTTTCATTTAAATTTTCCGAATCTCTGGCACCATAAGTGGAAGTGCCCTAGGCTCTTTAGCTTGGTTTTCTCTTTGTTCCAGGAAACACCATCCACTTCTCCAGAGTGGCTGTTGGCAATTTACATCCCGCCCATCAGCATAACAAGGCTGCCGGTTCTCCATGGCCTGTCCTGCCTCTCTGGATTTTACACTTTTTTTCGGAGGACCCTTTTGATCGGTGGGAAGTGAGAGTTGCTTGTAGTGCGGATTTCCATTTCAGGCTTGCTTGGTTGGCCAAAAAGGGCGTATGCGTTTTTTCCTGAATATATTCAGGAAAAATCGCATACGCCCTTTTTGGCCAAGTGCATCACTGTCGAACTGCTGCCTCTTTTCCTACGCTTTCAGAGCAATTCTTATCTACCCCCCGATATCTGTTTTCTGCAATTCTGCGTCGCGTTCAAGTCCTCCTCACAGCCTTCCTTCAATAAATTTTTGGATGATAGGGGTCATTTGGAACTCTGCAGGATTGTGAGTTACAGTGCCAGAAATCTCCTTTTCTCAACTAGTTTTCTTGTGAGCTGACCGCAAACGCGAAGAATTGCTTCAGGCCCTAATCTCGTTCCGGCATGGCACGCTGAGCCTTTGGTGAACTCTTCTTCCTGTAGGGAAATCAGAGTTCAATGTGCCCGTCCAAACACATCGAGTTAGCCGCTCATTGGTTCTCCTTATTCCTGATCATCTTCTACCGAAATTGCAAAGTGTGCGAAACAAGAGGTCAAAGGCACTGACTCTCCAAGTGGGGAGAATGTTAATATGGCCTCTGGAACGGCGAACTCGAGTCCCAGGGTTCGAAAATGGCGATGAGTTTTAGAAACTTTGCCTGATCACTTCGTGGACCATATTCTGGGTTTTCCATGCATATTTTAGCTGAAGGATAAATCCCTTAAACGTGGAGATTTGGGACCCGTGGAATGGGAACCATGCACCATTACCTCAAAGGGTCTGCATTCCCTCACCAATAGCATCAGCCCCAAGTGTCCAGCCTTATCTCTCCCACGGCTGTGGATGTAGAGGTGGTAAATCCAAGATTCCACACAAGAACTGAAGGACTTATTTAAGAATTTCTCTCTATTTCACAGTCCTTGTGTTTTCTTTTTCAAATTTATTTTTATAAGGGGATTTAGCTTATGTACACTGCTGTGTGTATGCTGCTGTACACAAATGATTTTCTTATGGAGACCTATAAATGTATGGGTTTTAATTTTTTTCATAGTCAGGTATATTCCTCGGTTTTGAACACGGGGTGCTGAGTCCATGTGGTTGAGCGAGGAGGAGGTCTTGTCTAATATATATTTGGCTTATGGAATGGTATCTGTCCTAATATCAACCTCTGGTTTTATGCAGCCTCCCCACTCTCCTTTCCCCTTAAGCAAGCATCAGTTTCTTTTGTAAATGTGAGACTCTGTTGTGTTTTGTAATGCAGTTCACGCGTAGCCGTGTTTACGTTCCCGGTATTCGTGATACCTTATGATGTTTCTTTTTCTGTGTGACTTATTTCACTTAGAATCATCGTAACTAAATCCACTCATTATGCTGCTACTGGTCTGTTGCCATTGATTTCATTGTTGAGTGATATTCCATTGTAGGGATGTACCACAACTTTTATATCCATTTTTCTCTCTCTGGGCTATTGAAGTTGTACCATAGTCAAGGTTCCCGTAAAGAGCGCAGCCCCAAACTTTGGTTTGGCTGTGTCTTTTTCATTTAAATTTTCCGAATCTATGGCACCATAAGTGGAAGTGCCCTAGGCTCTCTAGCTTGGTTTTCCCTTTGTTCCAGGAAACACCATCCACTTCTCCAGTGTGGCTGTTGGCAATTTATATCCCGCCCATCAGCATAACAAGGCTGCCGGTTCTCCATGGCCTGTCCTGCCTCTCTGGATTTTACGCTTTTTTTTGGAGGGCCCTTTTGATCGGTGGGAAGTGAGAGTTGCTTGTAGTGCGGATTTCCATTGCAGGCTTGCTTGGTTGGCCAAAAAGGGCGTATGCGTTTTTTCCTGAATATATTCAGGAAAAAACGCATACGCCCTTTTTGGCCAAGTGCATCACTGTCGAACTGCTGCCTCTTTTCCTACGCTTTCAGAGCAATTCTTATCTACCCCCCGATATCTGTTTTCTGCAATTCTGCGTCGCGTTCAAGTCCTCCTCACAGCCTTCCTTCAATAAATTTTTGGATGATAGGGGTCATTTGGAACTCTGCAGGATTGCGAGTTACAGTGCCAGAAATCTCCTTTTCTCAACTCGCTTTCTTGTGAGCTGACCGCAAACCCGAAGAATTGTTTCAGGCCCTAATCTCGTTCCGGCATGGCACGCTGAGCCTTTGGTGAACTCTTCTTCCTGTAGGGAAATCAGAGTTCAATGTGCCCGTCCAAACACATCGAGTTAGCCGCTCATTGGTTCTCCTTATTCCTGATCATCTTCTACCGAAATTGCAAAGTGTGCGAAAAAAGAGGTCAACGGCACTGACTCTCCAAGTGGGGAGAATGTTAATATGGCCTCTGGAACGGCGAACTCGAGTCCCAGGGTTCGAAAATGGCGATGAGTTTTAGAAACTTTGCATGATCACTTCGTGGACCATATTCTGGGTTTTCCATGCATATTTTAGCTGAAGGATAAATCCCTTAAACGTGGAGATTTGGGACCCGTGGAATGGGAACCATGCACCATTACCTCAAAGGGTCTGCATTCCCTCACCAATAGCATCAGCCCCAAGTGTCCAGCCTTATCTCTCCCACGGCTGTGGATGTAGAGGTGGTAAATCCAAGATTCCACACAAGCCCTGAAGGACTTATTTAAGAATTTCTCTCTATTTCACAGTCCTTGTGTTTTCTTTTTCAAATTTATTTTTATAAGGGGATTTAGCTTATGTACACTGCTGTGTGTATGCTGCTGTACACAAATGATTTTCTTATGGAGACCTATAAATGTATGGGTTTTAATTTTCTTCATAGTCAGGTATATTCCTCGGTTTTGAACACGGGGTGCTGAGTCCATGTGGTTGAGCGAGGAGGAGGTCTTGTCTAATATATATTTGGCTTATGGAATGGTATCTGTCCTAATATCAACCTCTGGTTTTATGCAGCCTCCCCACTCTCCTTTCCCCTTAAGCAAGCATCAGTTTCTTTTGTAAATGTGAGACTCTGTTGTGTTTTGTAATGCAGTTCACGCGTAGCCGTGTTTACGTTCCCGGTATTCGTGATACCTTATGATGTTTCTTTTTCTGTGTGACTTATTTCACTTAGAATCATCGTAACTAAATCCACTCATTATGCTGCTACTGGTCTCTTACCATTGGTTTCATTGTTGAGTGATATTCCATTGTAGGGATGTACCACACCTTTTATATCCATTTTTCTCTTTCTGGGCTATTGAAGTTGTACCATAGTCAAGGTTCCCGTCAAGAGCGCAGCCCCAAACTTTGGTGTGGCTGTGTCTTTTTCATTTAAATTTTCCGAATCTCTGGCACCATAAGTGGAAGTTCCCTAGGCTCTCTAGCTTGGTTTTCTCTTTGTTCCAGGAAACACCATCCACTTCTCCAGAGTGGCTGTTGGCAATTTACATCCCGCCCATCAGCATAACAAGGCTGCCGGTTCTCCATGGCCTGTCCTGCCTCTCTGGATTTTACACTTTTTTTCGGAGGGCCCTTTTGATCGGTGGGAAGTGAGAGTTGCTTGTAGTGCGGATTTCCATTGCAGGCTTGCTTGGTTGGCCAAAAAGGGCGTATGCGTTTTTTCCTGAATATATTCAGGAAAAAACGCATACGCCCTTTTTGGCCAAGTGCATCACTGTCGAACTGCTGCCTCTTTTCCTACGCTTTCAGAGCAATTCTTATCTACCCCCCGATATCTGTTTTCTGCAATTCTGCATCGCGTTCAAGTCCTCCTCACAGCCTTCGTTCAATAAATTTTTGGATGATAGGGGTCATTTGGAACTCTGCAGGATTGCGAGTTACAGTGCCAGAAATCTCCTTTTCTCAACTCGCTTTCCTGTGAGCTGACCGCAAACCCGAAGAATTGCTTCAGGCCCTAATCTCGATCCGGCATGGCACGCTGAGCCTTTGGTGAACTCTTCTTCCTGTAGGGAAATCAGAGTTCAATGTGCCCGTCCAAACACATCGAGTTAGCCGCTCATTGGTTCTCCTTATTCCTGATCATCTTCTACCGAAATTGCAAAGTGTGTGAAACAAGAGGTCAAAGGCACTGACTCTCCAAGTGGGGAGAATGTTAATATGGCCTCTGGAGGGGCGAACTCGACTCCCAGGGTTCGAAAATGGTGATGAGTTTTAGAAACTTTGCCTGATCACTTCGTGGACCATATTCTGGGTTTTCCATGCATATTTTAGCTGAAGGATAAATCCTTAAACGTGGAGATTTGGGACCCGTGGAATGGGAACCATGCACCATTACCTCAAAGGGTCTGCATTCCCTCACCAATAGCATCAGCCCCAAGTGTCCAGCCTTATCTCTCCCACAGCTGTGGATGTAGAGGTGGTAAATCCAAGATTCCACACAAGCCCTGAAGGACTTATTTAAGAATTTCTCTCTATTTCACAGTCCTTGGGTTTTCTTTTTCAAATTTATTTTTATAAGGGGATTTAGCTTATGTACACTGCTGTGTGTATGCTGCTGTACACAAATGATTTTCTTATGGAGACCTATAAATGTATGGGTTTTAATTTTCTTCATAGTCAGGTATATTCCTCGGTTTTGAACACGGGGTGCTGAGTCCATGTGGTTGAGCGAGGAGGAGGTCTTGTCTAATATATATTTGGCTTATGGAATGGTATCTGTCCTAATATCAACTTCTGGTTTTATGCAGCCTCCCCACTCTCCTTTCCCCTTAAGCAAGCATCAGTTTCTTTTGTAAATGTGAGACTCTGTTGTGTTTTGTAATGCAGTTCACGCGTAGCCGTGTTTACGTTCCCGGTATTCGTGATACCTTATGATGTTTCTTTTTCTGTGTGACTTATTTCACTTAGAATCATCGTAACTAAACCCACTCATTATGCTGCTACTGGTCTGTTACCATTGGTTTCATTGTTGAGTGATATTCCATTGTAGGGATGTACCACACCTTTTATATCCATTTTTCTCTTTCTGGGCTATTGAAGTTGTACCATAGTCAAGGTTCCCGTCAAGAGCGCAGCCCCAAACTTTGGTGTGGCTGTGTCTTTTTCATTTAAATTTTCCGAATCTCTGGCACCATAAGTGGAAGTGCCCTAGGCTCTCTAGCTTGGTTTTCCCTTTGTTCCAGGAAACACCATCCACTTCTCCAGAGTGGCTGTTGGCAATTTATATCCCGCCCATCAGCATAACAAGGCTGCCGGTTCTCCATGGCCTGTCCTGCCTCTCTGGATTTTACACTTTATTTCGGAGGGCCCTTTTGATCGGTGGGAAGTGAGAGTTGCTTGTAGTGCGGATTTCCATTGCAGGCTTGCTTGGTTGGCCAAAAAGGGCGTATGCGTTTTTTCCTGAATATATTCAGGAAAAAACGCATACGCCCTTTTTGGCCAAGTGCATCACTGTCGAACTGCTGCCTCTTTTCCTACGCTTTCAGAGCAATTCTTATCTACCCCCCGATATCTGTTTTCTGCAATTCTGCGTCGCGTTCAAGTCCTCCTCACAGCCTTCCTTCAATAAATTTTTGGATGATAGGGGTCATTTGGAACTCTGCAGGATTGCGAGTTACAGTGCCAGAAATCTCCTTTTCTCAACTCGCTTTCTTGTGAGCTGACCGCAAACCCGAACAATTGCTTCAGGCCCTAATCTCGTTCCGGCATGGCACGCTGAGCCTTTGGTGAACTCTTCTTCCTGTAGGGAAATCAGAGTTCAATGTGCCCGTCCAAACACATCGAGTTAGCCGCTCATTGGTTCTCCTTATTCCTGATCATCTTCTACCGAAATTGCAAAGTGTGCGAAACAAGAGGTCAAAGTCACTGACTCTCCAAGTGGGGAGAATGTTAATATGGCCTGTGGAACGGCGAACTCGAGTCCCAGGGTTCGAAAATGGCGATGAGTTTTAGAAACTTTGCCTGATCACTTCGTGGACCATATTCTGGGTTTTCCATGCATATTTTAGCTGAAGGATAAATCCCTTAAACGTGGAGATTTGGGACCCGTGGAATGGGAACCATGCACCATTACCTCAAAGGGTCTGCATTCCCTCACCAATAGCATCAGCCCCAAGTGTCCAGCCTTATCTCTCCCACGGCTGTGGATGTAGAGGTGGTAAATCCAAGATTCCACACAAGCCCTGAAGGACTTATTTAAGAATTTCTCTCTATTTCACAGTCCTTGTGTTTTCTTTTTCAAATTTATTTTTATAAGGGGATTTAGCTTATGTACACTGCTGTGTGTATGCTGCTGTACACAAATGATTTTCTTATGGAGACCTATAAATGTATGGGTTTTAATTTTTTTCATAGTCAGGTATATTCCTCGGTTTTGAACACGGGGTGCTGAGTCCATGTGGTTGAGCGAGGAGGAGGTCTTGTCTAATATATATTTGGCTTATGGAATGGTATCTGTCCTAATATCAACCTCTGGTTTTATGCAGCCTCCCCACTCTCCTTTCCCCTTAAGCAAGCATCAGTTTCTTTTGTAAATGTGAGACTCTGTTGTGTTTTGTAATGCAGTTCACGCGTAGCCGTGTTTACGTTCCCGGTATTCGTGATACCTTATGATGTTTCTTTTTCTGTGTGACTTATTTCACTTAGAATCATCGTAACTAAATCCACTCATTATGCTGCTACTGGTCTCTTACCATTGGTTTCATTGTTGAGTGATATTCCATTGTAGGGATGTACCACACCTTTTATATCCATTTTTCTCTTTCTGGGCTATTGAAGTTGTACCATAGTCAAGGTTCCCGTCAAGAGCGCAGCCCCAAACTTTGGTGTGGCTGTGTCTTTTTCATTTAAATTTTCCGAATCTCTGGCACCATAAGTGGAAGTTCCCTAGGCTCTCTAGCTTGGTTTTCTCTTTGTTCCAGGAAACACCATCCACTTCTCCAGAGTGGCTGTTGGCAATTTACATCCCGCCCATCAGCATAACAAGGCTGCCGGTTCTCCATGGCCTGTCCTGCCTCTCTGGATTTTACACTTTTTTTCGGAGGGCCCTTTTGATCGGTGGGAAGTGAGAGTTGCTTGTAGTGCGGATTTCCATTGCAGGCTTGCTTGGTTGGCCAAAAAGGGCGTATGCGTTTTTTCCTGAATATATTCAGGAAAAAACGCATACGCCCTTTTTGGCCAAGTGCATCACTGTCGAACTGCTGCCTCTTTTCCTACGCTTTCAGAGCAATTCTTATCTACCCCCCGATATCTGTTTTCTGCAATTCTGCATCGCGTTCAAGTCCTCCTCACAGCCTTCGTTCAATAAATTTTTGGATGATAGGGGTCATTTGGAACTCTGCAGGATTGCGAGTTACAGTGCCAGAAATCTCCTTTTCTCAACTCGCTTTCCTGTGAGCTGACCGCAAACCCGAAGAATTGCTTCAGGCCCTAATCTCGATCCGGCATGGCACGCTGAGCCTTTGGTGAACTCTTCTTCCTGTAGGGAAATCAGAGTTCAATGTGCCCGTCCAAACACATCGAGTTAGCCGCTCATTGGTTCTCCTTATTCCTGATCATCTTCTACCGAAATTGCAAAGTGTGTGAAACAAGAGGTCAAAGGCACTGACTCTCCAAGTGGGGAGAATGTTAATATGGCCTCTGGAGGGGCGAACTCGACTCCCAGGGTTCGAAAATGGTGATGAGTTTTAGAAACTTTGCCTGATCACTTCGTGGACCATATTCTGGGTTTTCCATGCATATTTTAGCTGAAGGATAAATCCTTAAACGTGGAGATTTGGGACCCGTGGAATGGGAACCATGCACCATTACCTCAAAGGGTCTGCATTCCCTCACCAATAGCATCAGCCCCAAGTGTCCAGCCTTATCTCTCCCACAGCTGTGGATGTAGAGGTGGTAAATCCAAGATTCCACACAAGCCCTGAAGGACTTATTTAAGAATTTCTCTCTATTTCACAGTCCTTGGGTTTTCTTTTTCAAATTTATTTTTATAAGGGGATTTAGCTTATGTACACTGCTGTGTGTATGCTGCTGTACACAAATGATTTTCTTATGGAGACCTATAAATGTATGGGTTTTAATTTTCTTCATAGTCAGGTATATTCCTCGGTTTTGAACACGGGGTGCTGAGTCCATGTGGTTGAGCGAGGAGGAGGTCTTGTCTAATATATATTTGGCTTATGGAATGGTATCTGTCCTAATATCAACTTCTGGTTTTATGCAGCCTCCCCACTCTCCTTTCCCCTTAAGCAAGCATCAGTTTCTTTTGTAAATGTGAGACTCTGTTGTGTTTTGTAATGCAGTTCACGCGTAGCCGTGTTTACGTTCCCGGTATTCGTGATACCTTATGATGTTTCTTTTTCTGTGTGACTTATTTCACTTAGAATCATCGTAACTAAACCCACTCATTATGCTGCTACTGGTCTGTTACCATTGGTTTCATTGTTGAGTGATATTCCATTGTAGGGATGTACCACACCTTTTATATCCATTTTTCTCTTTCTGGGCTATTGAAGTTGTACCATAGTCAAGGTTCCCGTCAAGAGCGCAGCCCCAAACTTTGGTGTGGCTGTGTCTTTTTCATTTAAATTTTCCGAATCTCTGGCACCATAAGTGGAAGTGCCCTAGGCTCTCTAGCTTGGTTTTCCCTTTGTTCCAGGAAACACCATCCACTTCTCCAGAGTGGCTGTTGGCAATTTATATCCCGCCCATCAGCATAACAAGGCTGCCGGTTCTCCATGGCCTGTCCTGCCTCTCTGGATTTTACACTTTATTTCGGAGGGCCCTTTTGATCGGTGGGAAGTGAGAGTTGCTTGTAGTGCGGATTTCCATTGCAGGCTTGCTTGGTTGGCCAAAAAGGGCGTATGCGTTTTTTCCTGAATATATTCAGGAAAAAACGCATACGCCCTTTTTGGCCAAGTGCATCACTGTCGAACTGCTGCCTCTTTTCCTACGCTTTCAGAGCAATTCTTATCTACCCCCCGATATCTGTTTTCTGCAATTCTGCGTCGCGTTCAAGTCCTCCTCACAGCCTTCCTTCAATAAATTTTTGGATGATAGGGGTCATTTGGAACTCTGCAGGATTGCGAGTTACAGTGCCAGAAATCTCCTTTTCTCAACTCGCTTTCTTGTGAGCTGACCGCAAACCCGAAGAATTGCTTCAGGCCCTAATCTCGTTCCGGCATGGCACGCTGAGCCTTTGGTGAACTCTTCTTCCTGTAGGGAAATCAGAGTTCAATGTGCCCGTCCAAACACATCGAGTTAGCCGCTCATTGGTTCTCCTTATTCCTGATCATCTTCTACCGAAATTGCAAAGTGTGCGAAACAAGAGGTCAAAGTCACTGACTCTCCAAGTGGGGAGAATGTTAATATGGCCTGTGGAACGGCGAACTCGAGTCCCAGGGTTCGAAAATGGCGATGAGTTTTAGAAACTTTGCCTGATCACTTCGTGGACCATATTCTGGGTTTTCCATGCATATTTTAGCTGAAGGATAAATCCCTTAAACGTGGAGATTTGGGACCCGTGGAATGGGAACCATGCACCATTACCTCAAAGGGTCTGCATTCCCTCACCAATAGCATCAGCCCCAAGTGTCCAGCCTTATCTCTCCCACGGCTGTGGATGTAGAGGTGGTAAATCCAAGATTCCACACAAGCCCTGAAGGACTTATTTAAGAATTTCTCTCTATTTCACAGTCCTTGTGTTTTCTTTTTCAAATTTATTTTTATAAGGGGATTTAGCTTATGTACACTGCTGTGTGTATGCTGCTGTACACAAATGATTTTCTTATGGAGACCTATAAATGTATGGGTTTTAATTTTTTTCATAGTCAGGTATATTCCTCGGTTTTGAACACGGGGTGCTGAGTCCATGTGGTTGAGCGAGGAGGAGGTCTTGTCTAATATATATTTGGCTTATGGAATGGTATCTGTCCTAATATCAACCTCTGGTTTTATGCAGCCTCCCCACTCTCCTTTCCCCTTAAGCAAGCATCAGTTTCTTTTGTAAATGTGAGACTCTGTTGTGTTTTGTAATGCAGTTCACGCGTAGCCGTGTTTACGTTCCCGGTATTCGTGATACCTTATGATGTTTCTTTTTCTGTGTGACTTATTTCACTTAGAATCATCGTAACTAAATCCACTCATTATGCTGCTACTGGTCTGTTGCCATTGATTTCATTGTTGAGTGATATTCCATTGTAGGGATGTACCACAACTTTTATATCCATTTTTCTCTCTCTGGGCTATTGAAGTTGTACCATAGTCAAGGTTCCCGTAAAGAGCGCAGCCCCAAACTTTGGTTTGGCTGTGTCTTTTTCATTTAAATTTTCCGAATCTATGGCACCATAAGTGGAAGTGCCCTAGGCTCTCTAGCTTGGTTTTCCCTTTGTTCCAGGAAACACCATCCACTTCTCCAGTGTGGCTGTTGGCAATTTATATCCCGCCCATCAGCATAACAAGGCTGCCGGTTCTCCATGGCCTGTCCTGCCTCTCTGGATTTTACGCTTTTTTTTGGAGGGCCCTTTTGATCGGTGGGAAGTAAGAGTTGCTTGTAGTGCGGATTTCCATTGCAGGCTTGCTTGGTTGGCCAAAAAGGGCGTATGCGTTTTTTCCTGAATATATTCAGGAAAAAACGCATACGCCCTTTTTGGCCAAGTGCATCACTGTCGAACTGCTGCCTCTTTTCCTACGCTTTCAGAGCAATTCTTATCTACCCCCCGATATCTGTTTTCTGCAATTCTGCGTCGCGTTCAAGTCCTCCTCACAGCCTTCCTTCAATAAATTTTTGGATGATAGGGGTCATTTGGAACTCTGCAGGATTGCGAGTTACAGTGCCAGAAATCTCCTTTTCTCAACTCGCTTTCTTGTGAGCTGACCGCAAACCCGAAGAATTGTTTCAGGCCCTAATCTCGTTCCGGCATGGCACGCTGAGCCTTTGGTGAACTCTTCTTCCTGTAGGGAAATCAGAGTTCAATGTGCCCGTCCAAACACATCGAGTTAGCCGCTCATTGGTTCTCCTTATTCCTGATCATCTTCTACCGAAATTGCAAAGTGTGCGAAAAAAGAGGTCAACGGCACTGACTCTCCAAGTGGGGAGAATGTTAATATGGCCTCTGGAACGGCGAACTCGAGTCCCAGGGTTCGAAAATGGCGATGAGTTTTAGAAACTTTGCATGATCACTTCGTGGACCATATTCTGGGTTTTCCATGCATATTTTAGCTGAAGGATAAATCCCTTAAACGTGGAGATTTGGGACCCGTGGAATGGGAACCATGCACCATTACCTCAAAGGGTCTGCATTCCCTCACCAATAGCATCAGCCCCAAGTGTCCAGCCTTATCTCTCCCACGGCTGTGGATGTAGAGGTGGTAAATCCAAGATTCCACACAAGCCCTGAAGGACTTATTTAAGAATTTCTCTCTATTTCACAGTCCTTGTGTTTTCTTTTTCAAATTTATTTTTATAAGGGGATTTAGCTTATGTACACTGCTGTGTGTATGCTGCTGTACACAAATGATTTTCTTATGGAGACCTATAAATGTATGGGTTTTAATTTTCTTCATAGTCAGGTATATTCCTCGGTTTTGAACACGGGGTGCTGAGTCCATGTGGTTGAGCGAGGAGGAGGTCTTGTCTAATATATATTTGGCTTATGGAATGGTATCTGTCCTAATATCAACCTCTGGTTTTATGCAGCCTCCCCACTCTCCTTTCCCCTTAAGCAAGCATCAGTTTCTTTTGTAAATGTGAGACTCTGTTGTGTTTTGTAATGCAGTTCACGCGTAGCCGTGTTTACGTTCCCGGTATTCGTGATACCTTATGATGTTTCTTTTTCTGTGTGACTTATTTCACTTAGAATCATCGTAACTAAATCCACTCATTATGCTGCTACTGGTCTCTTACCATTGGTTTCATTGTTGAGTGATATTCCATTGTAGGGATGTACCACACCTTTTATATCCATTTTTCTCTTTCTGGGCTATTGAAGTTGTACCATAGTCAAGGTTCCCGTCAAGAGCGCAGCCCCAAACTTTGGTGTGGCTGTGTCTTTTTCATTTAAATTTTCCGAATCTCTGGCACCATAAGTGGAAGTTCCCTAGGCTCTCTAGCTTGGTTTTCTCTTTGTTCCAGGAAACACCATCCACTTCTCCAGAGTGGCTGTTGGCAATTTACATCCCGCCCATCAGCATAACAAGGCTGCCGGTTCTCCATGGCCTGTCCTGCCTCTCTGGATTTTACACTTTTTTTCGGAGGGCCCTTTTGATCGTTGGGAAGTGAGAGTTGCTTGTAGTGCGGATTTCCATTGCAGGCTTGCTTGGTTGTCCAAAAAGGGCGTATGCGTTTTTTCCTGAATATATTCAGGAAAAAACGCATACGCCCTTTTTGGCCAAGTGCATCACTGTCGAACTGCTGCCTCTTTTCCTACGCTTTCAGAGCAATTCTTATCTACCCCCCGATATCTGTTTTCTGCAATTCTGCATCGCGTTCAAGTCCTCCTCACAGCCTTCGTTCAATAAATTTTTGGATGATAGGGGTCATTTGGAACTCTGCAGGATTGCGAGTTACAGTGCCAGAAATCTCCTTTTCTCAACTCGCTTTCCTGTGAGCTGACCGCAAACCCGAAGAATTGCTTCAGGCCCTAATCTCGATCCGGCATGGCACGCTGAGCCTTTGGTGAACTCTTCTTCCTGTAGGGAAATCAGAGTTCAATGTGCCCGTCCAAACACATCGAGTTAGCCGCTCATTGGTTCTCCTTATTCCTGATCATCTTCTACCGAAATTGCAAAGTGTGTGAAACAAGAGGTCAAAGGCACTGACTCTCCAAGTGGGGAGAATGTTAATATGGCCTCTGGAGGGGCGAACTCGACTCCCAGGGTTCGAAAATGGTGATGAGTTTTAGAAACTTTGCCTGATCACTTCGTGGACCATATTCTGGGTTTTCCATGCATATTTTAGCTGAAGGATAAATCCTTAAACGTGGAGATTTGGGACCCGTGGAATGGGAACCATGCACCATTACCTCAAAGGGTCTGCATTCCCTCACCAATAGCATCAGCCCCAAGTGTCCAGCCTTATCTCTCCCACAGCTGTGGATGTAGAGGTGGTAAATCCAAGATTCCACACAAGCCCTGAAGGACTTATTTAAGAATTTCTCTCTATTTCACAGTCCTTGGGTTTTCTTTTTCAAATTTATTTTTATAAGGGGATTTAGCTTATGTACACTGCTGTGTGTATGCTGCTGTACACAAATGATTTTCTTATGGAGACCTATAAATGTATGGGTTTTAATTTTCTTCATAGTCAGGTATATTCCTCGGTTTTGAACACGGGGTGCTGAGTCCATGTGGTTGAGCGAGGAGGAGGTCTTGTCTAATATATATTTGGCTTATGGAATGGTATCTGTCCTAATATCAACTTCTGGTTTTATGCAGCCTCCCCACTCTCCTTTCCCCTTAAGCAAGCATCAGTTTCTTTTGTAAATGTGAGACTCTGTTGTGTTTTGTAATGCAGTTCACGCGTAGCCGTGTTTACGTTCCCGGTATTCGTGATACCTTATGATGTTTCTTTTTCTGTGTGACTTATTTCACTTAGAATCATCGTAACTAAACCCACTCATTATGCTGCTACTGGTCTGTTACCATTGGTTTCATTGTTGAGTGATATTCCATTGTAGGGATGTACCACACCTTTTATATCCATTTTTCTCTTTCTGGGCTATTGAAGTTGTACCATAGTCAAGGTTCCCGTCAAGAGCGCAGCCCCAAACTTTGGTGTGGCTGTGTCTTTTTCATTTAAATTTTCCGAATCTCTGGCACCATAAGTGGAAGTGCCCTAGGCTCTCTAGCTTGGTTTTCCCTTTGTTCCAGGAAACACCATCCACTTCTCCAGAGTGGCTGTTGGCAATTTATATCCCGCCCATCAGCATAACAAGGCTGCCGGTTCTCCATGGCCTGTCCTGCCTCTCTGGATTTTACACTTTATTTCGGAGGGCCCTTTTGATCGGTGGGAAGTGAGAGTTGCTTGTAGTGCGGATTTCCATTGCAGGCTTGCTTGGTTGGCCAAAAAGGGCGTATGCGTTTTTTCCTGAATATATTCAGGAAAAAACGCATACGCCCTTTTTGGCCAAGTGCATCACTGTCGAACTGCTGCCTCTTTTCCTACGCTTTCAGAGCAATTCTTATCTACCCCCCGATATCTGTTTTCTGCAATTCTGCGTCGCGTTCAAGTCCTCCTCACAGCCTTCCTTCAATAAATTTTTGGATGATAGGGGTCATTTGGAACTCTGCAGGATTGCGAGTTACAGTGCCAGAAATCTCCTTTTCTCAACTCGCTTTCTTGTGAGCTGACCGCAAACCCGAAGAATTGCTTCAGGCCCTAATCTCGTTCCGGCATGGCACGCTGAGCCTTTGGTGAACTCTTCTTCCTGTAGGGAAATCAGAGTTCAATGTGCCCGTGAAAACACATCGAGTTAGCCGCTCATTGGTTCTCCTTATTCCTGATCATCTTCTACCGAAATTGCAAAGTGTGCGAAACAAGAGGTCAAAGTCACTGACTCTCCAAGTGGGGAGAATGTTAATATGGCCTGTGGAACGGCGAACTCGAGTCCCAGGGTTCGAAAATGGCGATGAGTTTTAGAAACTTTGCCTGATCACTTCGTGGACCATATTCTGGGTTTTCCATGCATATTTTAGCTGAAGGATAAATCCCTTAAACGTGGAGATTTGGGACCCGTGGAATGGGAACCATGCACCATTACCTCAAAGGGTCTGCATTCCCTCACCAATAGCATCAGCCCCAAGTGTCCAGCCTTATCTCTCCCACGGCTGTGGATGTAGAGGTGGTAAATCCAAGATTCCACACAAGCCCTGAAGGACTTATTTAAGAATTTCTCTCTATTTCACAGTCCTTGTGTTTTCTTTTTCAAATTTATTTTTATAAGGGGATTTAGCTTATGTACACTGCTGTGTGTATGCTGCTGTACACAAATGATTTTCTTATGGAGACCTATAAATGTATGGGTTTTAATTTTCTTCATAGGTATATTCCTCGGTTTTGAACACGGGGTGCTGAGTCCATGTGGTTGAGCGAGGAGGAGGTCTTTTCTAATAGATATTTGGCTTATGGAATGGTATCTGTCCTAATATCAACCTCTGGTTTTATGCAGCCTCCCCACTCTCCTTTCCCCTTAAGCAAGCATCAGTTTCTTTTGTAAATGTGAGACTCTGTTGTGTTTTGTAATGCAGTTCACGCGTAGCCGTGTTTACGTTCCCGGTATTCGTGATACCTTATGATGTTTCTTTTTCTGTGTGACTTATTTCACTTAGAATCATCGTAACTAAATCCACTCATTATGCTGCTACTGGTCTGTTACCATTGGTTTCATTGTTGAGTGATATTCCATTGTAGGGATGTACCACATCTTTTATATCCATGTTTCTCTTTCTGGGCTATTGAAGTTGTACCATAGTCAAGGTTCCCGTCAAGAGCGCAGCCCCAAACTTTGGTGTGGCTGTGTCTTTTTCATTTAAATTTTCCGAATCTCTGGCACCATAAGTGGAAGTGCCCTAGGCTCTTTAGCTTGGTTTTCTCTTTGTTCCAGGAAACACCATCCACTTCTCCAGAGTGGCTGTTGGCAATTTACATCCCGCCCATCAGCATAACAAGGCTGCCGGTTCTCCATGGCCTGTCCTGCCTCTCTGGATTTTACACTTTTTTTCAGAGGACCCTTTTGATCGGTGGGAAGTGAGAGTTGCTTGTAGTGCGGATTTCCATTTCAGGCTTGCTTGGTTGGCCAAAAAGGGCGTATGCGTTTTTTCCTGAATATATTCAGGAAAAATCGCATACGCCCTTTTTGGCCAAGTGCATCACTGTCGAACTGCTGCCTCTTTTCCTACGCTTTCAGAGCAATTCTTATCTACCCCCCGATATCTGTTTTCTGCAATTCTGCGTCGCGTTCAAGTCCTCCTCACAGCCTTCCTTCAATAAATTTTTGGATGATAGGGGTCATTTGGAACTCTGCAGGATTGTGAGTTACAGTGCCAGAAATCTCCTTTTCTCAACTCGTTTTCTTGTGAGCTGACCGCAAACGCGAAGAATTGCTTCAGGCCCTAATCTCGTTCCGGCATGGCACGCTGAGCCTTTGGTGAACTCTTCTTCCTGTAGGGAAATCAGAGTTCAATGTGCCCGTCCAAACACATCGAGTTAGCCGCTCATTGGTTCTCCTTATTCCTGATCATCTTCTACCGAAATTGCAAAGTGTGCGAAACAAGAGGTCAAAGGCACTGACTCTCCAAGTGGGGAGAATGTTAATATGGCCTCTGGAACGGCGAACTCGAGTCCCAGGGTTCGAAAATGGCGATGAGTTTTAGAAACTTTGCCTGATCACTTCGTGGACCATATTCTGGGTTTTCCATGCATATTTTAGCTGAAGGATAAATCCCTTAAACGTGGAGATTTGGGACCCGTGGAATGGGAACCATGCACCATTACCTCAAAGGGTCTGCATTCCCTCACCAATAGCATCAGCCCCAAGTGTCCAGCCTTATCTCTCCCACGGCTGTGGATGTAGAGGTGGTAAATCCAAGATTCCACACAAGAACTGAAGGACTTATTTAAGAATTTCTCTCTATTTCACAGTCCTTGTGTTTTCTTTTTCAAATTTATTTTTATAAGGGGATTTAGCTTATGTACACTGCTGTGTGTATGCTGCTGTACACAAATGATTTTCTTATGGAGACCTATAAATGTATGGGTTTTAATTTTTTTCATAGTCAGGTATATTCCTCGGTTTTGAACACGGGGTGCTGAGTCCATGTGGTTGAGCGAGGAGGAGGTCTTGTCTAATATATATTTGGCTTATGGAATGGTATCTGTCCTAATATCAACCTCTGGTTTTATGCAGCCTCCCCACTCTCCTTTCCCCTTAAGCAAGCATCAGTTTCTTTTGTAAATGTGAGACTCTGTTGTGTTTTGTAATGCAGTTCACGCGTAGCCGTGTTTACGTTCCCGGTATTCGTGATACCTTATGATGTTTCTTTTTCTGTGTGACTTATTTCACTTAGAATCATCGTAACTAAATCCACTCATTATGCTGCTACTGGTCTGTTGCCATTGATTTCATTGTTGAGTGATATTCCATTGTAGGGATGTACCACAACTTTTATATCCATTTTTCTCTCTCTGGGCTATTGAAGTTGTACCATAGTCAAGGTTCCCGTAAAGAGCGCAGCCCCAAACTTTGGTTTGGCTGTGTCTTTTTCATTTAAATTTTCCGAATCTATGGCACCATAAGTGGAAGTGCCCTAGGCTCTCTAGCTTGGTTTTCCCTTTGTTCCAGGAAACACCATCCACTTCTCCAGTGTGGCTGTTGGCAATTTATATCCCGCCCATCAGCATAACAAGGCTGCCGGTTCTCCATGGCCTGTCCTGCCTCTCTGGATTTTACGCTTTTTTTTGGAGGGCCCTTTTGATCGGTGGGAAGTGAGAGTTGCTTGTAGTGCGGATTTCCATTGCAGGCTTGCTTGGTTGGCCAAAAAGGGCGTATGCGTTTTTTCCTGAATATATTCAGGAAAAAACGCATACGCCCTTTTTGGCCAAGTGCATCACTGTCGAACTGCTGCCTCTTTTCCTACGCTTTCAGAGCAATTCTTATCTACCCCCCGATATCTGTTTTCTGCAATTCTGAATCGCGTTCAAGTCCTCCTCACAGCCTTCGTTCAATAAATTTTTGGATGATAGGGGTCATTTGGAACTCTGCAGGATTGCGAGTTACAGTGCCAGAAATCTCCTTTTCTCAACTCGCTTTCCTGTGAGCTGACCGCAAACCCGAAGAATTGCTTCAGGCCCTAATCTCGATCCGGCATGGCACGCTGAGCCTTTGGTGAACTCTTCTTCCTGTAGGGAAATCAGAGTTCAATGTGCCCGTCCAAACACATCGAGTTAGCCGCTCATTGGTTCTCCTTATTCCTGATCATCTTCTACCGAAATTGCAAAGTGTGTGAAACAAGAGGTCAAAGGCACTGACTCTCCAAGTGGGGAGAATGTTAATATGGCCTCTGGAGGGGCGAACTCGACTCCCAGTGTTCGAAAATGGTGATGAGTTTTAGAAACTTTGCCTGATCACTTCGTGGACCATATTCTGGGTTTTCCATGCATATTTTAGCTGAAGGATAAATCCTTAAACGTGGAGATTTGGGACCCGTGAAATGGGAACCATGCACCATTACCTCAAAGGGTCTGCATTCCCTCACCAATAGCATCAGCCCCAAGTGTCCAGCCTTATCTCTCCCACAGCTGTGGATGTAGAGGTGGTAAATCCAAGATTCCACACAAGCCCTGAAGGACTTATTTAAGAATTTCTCTCTATTTCACAGTCCTTGTGTTTTCTTTTTCAAATTTATTTTTATAAGGGGATTTAGCTTATGTACACTGCTGTGTGTATGCTGCTGTACACAAATGATTTTCTTATGGAGACCTATAAATGTATGGGTTTTAATTTTCTTCATAGTCAGGTATATTCCTCGGTTTTGAACACGGGGTGCTGAGTCCATGTGGTTGAGCGAGGAGGAGGTCTTGTCTAATATATATTTGGCTTATGGAATGGTATCTGTCCTAATATCAACCTCTGGTTTTATGCAGCCTCCCCACTCTCCTTTCCCCTTAAGCAAGCATCAGTTTCTTTTGTAAATGTGAGACTCTGTTGTGTTTTGTAATGCAGTTCACGCGTAGCCGTGTTTACGTTCCCGGTATTCGTGATACCTTATGATGTTTCTTTTTCTGTGTGACTTATTTCACTTAGAATCATCGTAACTAAACCCACTCATTATGCTGCTACTGGTCTGTTACCATTGGTTTCATTGTTGAGTGATATTCCATTGTAGGGATGTACCACACCTTTTATATCCATTTTTCTCTTTCTGGGCTATTGAAGTTGTACCATAGTCAAGGTTCCCGTCAAGAGCGCAGCCCCAAACTTTGGTGTGGCTGTGTCTTTTTCATTTAAATTTTCCGAATCTCTGGCACCATAAGTGGAAGTGCCCTAGGCTCTCTAGCTTGGTTTTCTCTTTGTTCCAGGAAACACCATCCACTTCTCCAGACTGGCTGTTGGCAATTTACATCCCGCCCATCAGCATAACAAGGCTGCCGGTTCTCCATGGCCTGTCCTGCCTCTCTGGATTTTACACTTTTTTTCGGAGGGCCCTTTTGATCGGTGGGAAGTGAGAGTTGCTTGTAGTGCGGATTTCCATTGCAGGCTTGCTTGGTTGGCCAAAAAGGGCGTATGCGTTTTTTCCTGAATATATTCAGGAAAAAACGCATACGCCCTTTTTGGCCAAGTGCATCACTGTCGAACTGCTGCCTCTTTTCCTACGCTTTCAGAGCAATTCTTATCTACCCCCCGATATCTGTTTTCTGCAATTCTGCATCGCGTTCAAGTCCTCCTCACAGCCTTCGTTCAATAAATTTTTGGATGATAGGGGTCATTTGGAACTCTGCAGGATTGCGAGTTACAGTGCCAGAAATCTCCTTTTCTCAACTCGCTTTCCTGTGAGCTGACCGCAAACCCGAAGAATTGCTTCAGGCCCTAATCTCGATCCGGCATGGCACGCTGAGCCTTTGGTGAACTCTTCTTCCTGTAGGGAAATCAGAGTTCAATGTGCCCGTCCAAACACATCGAGTTAGCCGCTCATTGGTTCTCCTTATTCCTGATCATCTTCTACCGAAATTGCAAAGTGTGTGAAACAAGAGGTCAAAGGCACTGACTCTCCAAGTGGGGAGAATGTTAATATGGCCTCTGGAGGGGCGAACTCGACTCCCAGGGTTCGAAAATGGTGATGAGTTTTAGAAACTTTGCCTGATCACTTCGTGGACCATATTCTGGGTTTTCCATGCATATTTTAGCTGAAGGATAAATCCTTAAACGTGGAGATTTGGGACCCGTGGAATGGGAACCATGCACCATTACCTCAAAGGGTCTGCATTCCCTCACCAATAGCATCAGCCCCAAGTGTCCAGCCTTATCTCTCCCACAGCTGTGGATGTAGAGGTGGTAAATCCAAGATTCCACACAAGCCCTGAAGGACTTATTTAAGAATTTCTCTCTATTTCACAGTCCTTGTGTTTTCTTTTTCAAATTTATTTTTATAAGGGGATTTAGCTTATGTACACTGCTGTGTGTATGCTGCTGTACACAAATGATTTTCTTATGGAGACCTATAAATGTATGGGTTTTAATTTTCTTCATAGTCAGGTATATTCCTCGGTTTTGAACACGGGGTGCTGAGTCCATGTGGTTGAGCGAGGAGGAGGTCTTGTCTAATATATATTTGGCTTATGGAATGGTATCTGTCCTAATATCAACCTCTGGTTTTATGCAGCCTCCCCACTCTCCTTTCCCCTTAAGCAAGCATCAGTTTCTTTTGTAAATGTGAGACTCTGTTGTGTTTTGTAATGCAGTTCACGCGTAGCCGTGTTTACGTTCCCGGTATTCGTGATACCTTATGATGTTTCTTTTTCTGTGTGACTTATTTCACTTAGAATCATCGTAACTAAACCCACTCATTATGCTGCTACTGGTCTGTTACCATTGGTTTCATTGTTGAGTGATATTCCATTGTAGGGATGTACCACACCTTTTATATCCATTTTTCTCTTTCTGGGCTATTGAAGTTGTACCATAGTCAAGGTTCCCGTCAAGAGCGCAGCCCCAAACTTTGGTGTGGCTGTGTCTTTTTCATTTAAATTTTCCGAATCTCTGGCACCATAAGTGGAAGTGCCCTAGGCTCTCTAGCTTGGTTTTCTCTTTGTTCCAGGAAACACCATCCACTTCTCCAGACTGGCTGTTGGCAATTTACATCCCGCCCATCAGCATAACAAGGCTGCCGGTTCTCCATGGCCTGTCCTGCCTCTCTGGATTTTACACTTTTTTTCGGAGGGCCCTTTTGATCGGTGGGAAGTGAGAGTTGCTTGTAGTGCGGATTTCCATTGCAGGCTTGCTTGGTTGGCCAAAAAGGGCGTATGCGTTTTTTCCTGAATATATTCAGGAAAAAACGCATACGCCCTTTTTGGCCAAGTGCATCACTGTCGAACTGCTGCCTCTTTTCCTACGCTTTCAGAGCAATTCTTATCTACCCCCCGATATCTGTTTTCTGCAATTCTGCATCGCGTTCAAGTCCTCCTCACAGCCTTCGTTCAATAAATTTTTGGATGATAGGGGTCATTTGGAACTCTGCAGGATTGCGAGTTACAGTGCCAGAAATCTCCTTTTCTCAACTCGCTTTCCTGTGAGCTGACCACAAACCCGAAGAATTGCTTCAGGCCCTAATCTCCTTCCGGCATGGTACGCTGAGCCTTTGGTGAACTCTTCTTCCTGTAGGGAAATCAGAGTTCAATGTGCCCGTCCAAACACATCGAGTTAGCCGCTCATTGGTTCTCCTTATTCCTGATCATCTTCTACCGAAATTGCAAAGTGTGCGAAACAAGAGGTCAAAGGCACTGACTCTCCAAGTGGGGAGAATGTTAATATGGCCTCTGGAGGGGCGAACTCGACTCCCAGGGTTCGAAAATGGTGATGAGTTTTAGAAACTTTGCCTGATCACTTCGTGGACCATATTCTGGGTTTTCCATGCATATTTTAGCTGAAGGATAAATCCCTTAAACGTGGAGATTTGGGACCCGTGGAATGGGAACCATGCACCATTACCTCAAAGGGTCTGCATTCCCTCACCAATAGCATCAGCCCCAAGTGTCCAGCCTTATCTCTCCCACCGCTGTGGATGTAGAGGTGGTAAATCCAAGATTCCACACAAGCCCTGAAGGACTTATTTAAGAATTTCTCTCTATTTCACAGTCCTTGTGTTTTCTTTTTCAAATTTATTTTTATAAGGGGATTTAGATTATGTACACTGCTGTGTGTATGCTGCTGTACACAAATGATTTTCTTATGGAGACCTATAAATGTATGGGTTTTAATTTTCTTCATAGTCAGGTATATTCCTCGGTTTTGAACACGGGGTGCTGAGTCCATGTGGTTGAGCGAGGAGGAGGTCTTGTCTAATATATATTTGGCTTATGGAATGGTATCTGTCCTAATATCAACTTCTGGTTTTATGCAGCCTCCCCACTCTCCTTTCCCCTTAAGCAAGCATCAGTTTCTTTTGTAAATGTGAGACTCTTTTGTGTTTTGTAATGCAGTTCACGCGTAGCCGTGTTTACGTTCCCGGTATTCGTGATACCTTATGATGTTTCTTTTTCTGTGTGACTTATTTCACTTAGAATCATCGTAACTAAATCCACTCATTATGCTGCTACTGGTCTGTTGCCATTGATTTCATTGTTGAGTGATATTCCATTGTAGGGATGTACCACAACTTTTATATAAATTTTTCTCTCTCTGGGCTATTGAAGTTGTACCATAGTCAAGGTTCCCGTAAAGAGAGCAGCCCCAAACTTTGGTGTGGCTGTGTCTTTTTCATTTAAATTTTCCGAATCTATGGCACCATAAGTGGAAGTGCCCTAGGCTCTCTAGCTTGGTTTTCTCTTTGTTCCAGGAAACACCATCCACTTCTCCAGAGTGGCTGTTGGCAATTTACATCCCGCCCATCAGCATAACAAGGCTGCCGGTTCTCCATGGCCTGTCCTGCCTCTCTGGATTTTACACTTTTTTTCAGAGGGCCCTTTTGATCGGTGGGAAGTGAGAGTTGCTTGTAGTGCGGATTTCCATTGCAGGCTTGCTTGGTTGGCCAAAAAGGGCGTATGCGTTTTTTCCTGAATATATTCAGGAAAAAACGCATACGCCCTTTTTGGCCAAGTGCATCACTGTCGAACTGCTGCCTCTTTTCCTACGCTTTCAGAGCAATTCTTATCTACCCCCCGATATCTGTTTTCTGCAATTCTGTGTCGCGTTCAAGTCCTCCTCACAGCCTTCCTTCAATAAATTTTTGGATGATAGGGGTCATTTGGAACTCTGCAGGATTGCGAGTTACAGTGCCAGAAATCTCCTTTTCTCAACTCGCTTTCTTGTGAGCTGACCGCAAACCCGAAGAATTGCTTCAGGCCCTAATCTCGTTCCGGCATGGCACGCTGAGCCTTTGGTGAACTCTTCTTCCTGTAGGGAAATCAGAGTTCAATGTGCCCGTCCAAACACATCGAGTTAGCCGCTCATTGGTTCTCCTTATTCCTGATCATCTTCTACCGAAATTGCAAAGTGTGCAAAACAAGAGGTCAAAGGCACTGACTCTCTAAGTGGGGAGAATGTTAATATGGCCTCTGGAATGGCGAACTCGAGTCCCAGGGTTCGAAAATGGCGATGAGTTTTAGAAACTTTGCCTGATCACTTCGTGGACCATAATCCGTGTTTTCCACGCATATTTTAGCTGAAGGATAAATCCCTTAAACGTGGAGATTTGGGACCCGTGGAATGGGAACCATGCACCATTACCTCAAAGGGTCTGCATTCCCTCACCAATAGCATCAGCCCCAAGTGTCCAGCCTTATCTATCCCACAGCTGTGGATGTAGAGGTGGTAAATCCAAGATTCCACACAAGCCCTGAAGGACTTATTTAAGAATTTCTCTCTATTTCACAGTCCTTGTGTTTTCTTTTTCAAATTTATTTTTATAAGGGGATTTAGATTATGTACACTGCTGTGTGTATGCTGCTGTACACAAATGATTTTCTTATGGAGACCTATAAATGTATGGGTTTTAATTTTCTTCATAGTCAGGTATATTCCTAGGGTTTGAATACGGTGTGTTGAGTCCAATTGGTTGAGCGAGGAGTAGGTCTTGTCTAATATATATTTGGCTTATGGAATGGTATCTGTCCTAATGTCAACCTCTGGTTTAATGCAGCCTCCCCACTCTCCTTTCCCCTTAAGCAAGCATCAGTTTCTTTTGTAAATGTGAGACTCTGTTGTGTTTTGTAATGCAGTTCACGCGTAGCCGTGTTTACGTTCCCGGTATTCGTGATACCTTATGATGTTTCTTTTTCTGTGTGACTTATTTCACTTAGCATCATCGTAACTAAATCCACTCATTATGCTGCTACTGGTCTGTTGCCATTGATTTCATTGTTGAGTGATATTCCATTGTAGGGATGTACCACCACTTTTATATCCATTTTTCTCTCTCTGGGCTATTGAAGTTGTACCATAGTCAAGGTTCCCGTAAAGAGAGCAGCCCCAAACTTTGGTGTGGCTGTGTCTTTTTCATTTAAATTTTCCGAATCTATGGCACCATAAGTGGAAGTGCCCTAGGCTCTTTAGCTTGGTTTTCTCTTTGTTCCAGGAAACACCATCCACTTCTCCAGAGTGGCTGTTGGCAATTTACATCCCGCCCATCAGCATAACAAGGCTGCCGGTTCTCCATGGTCTGTCCTGCCTCTCTGGATTTTACACTTTTTTTCAGAGGGCCCTTTTGATCGGTGGGAAGTGAGAGTTGCTTGTAGTGCGGATTTCCATTGCAGGCTTGCTTGGTTGGCCAAAAAGGGCGTATGCGTTTTTTCCTGAATATATTCAGGAAAAATCGCATACGCCCTTTTTGGCCAAGTGCATCACTGTCGAACTGCTGCCTCTTTTCCTACGCTTTCAGAGCAATTCTTATCTACCCCCCGATATCTGTTTTCTGCAATTCTGCATCGCGTTCAAGTCCTCCTCACAGCCTTCCTTCAATAAATTTTTGGATGATAGGGGTCATTTGGAACTCTGCAGGATTGTGAGTTACAGTGCCAGAAATCTCCTTTTCTCAACTCGCTTTCTTGTGAGCTGACCGCAAACGCGAAGAATTGCTTCAGGCCCTAATCTCGTTCCGGCATGGCACGCTGAGCCTTTGGTGAACTCTTCTTCCTGTAGGGAAATCAGAGTTCAATGTGCCCGTCCAAACACATCGAGTTAGCCGCTCATTGGTTCTCCTTATTCCTGATCATCTTCTACCGAAATTGCAAAGTGTGCGAAACAAGAGGTCAAAGGCACTGACTCTCCAAGTGGGGAGAATGTTAATATGGCCTCTGGAGGGGCGAACTCGAGTCCCAGGTTTCGAAAATGGCGATGAGTTTTAGAAACTTTGCCTGATCACTTCGTGGACCATATTCTGGGTTTTCCATGCATATTTTAGCTGAAGGATAAATCCCTTAAACGTGGAGATTTGGGACCCGTGGAATGGGAACCATGCACCATTACCTCAAAGGGTCTGCATTCCCTCACCAATAGCATCAGCCCCAAGTGTCCAGCCTTATCTCTCCCACGGCTGTGGATGTAGAGGTGGTAAATCCAAGATTCCACACAAGCCCTGAAGGACTTATTTAAGAATTTCTCTCTATTTCACAGTCCTTGTGTTTTCTTTTTCAAATTTATTTTTATAAGGGGATTTAGCTTATGTACACTGCTGTGTGTATGCTGCTGTACACAAATGATTTTCTTATGGAGACCTATAAATGTATGGGTTTTAATTTTCTTCATAGTCAGGTATATTCCTCGGTTTTGAACACGGGGTGCTGAGTCCATGTGGTTGAGCGAGGAGGAGGTCTTGTCTAATATATATTTGGCTTATGGAATGGTATCTGTCCTAATATCAACCTCTGGTTTTATGCAGCCTCCCCACTCTCCTTTCCCCTTAAGCAAGCATCAGTTTCTTTTGTAAATGTGAGACTCTGTTGTGTTTTGTAATGCAGTTCACGCGTAGCCGTGTTTACGTTCCCGGTATTCGTGATACCTTATGATGTTTCTTTTTCTGTGTGACTTATTTCACTTAGAATCATCCTAACTAAATCCACTCATTATGCTGCTACTGGTCTGTTGCCATTGATTTCATTGTTGAGTGATATTCCATTGTAGGGATGTACCACAACTTTTATATCCATTTTTCTCTCTCTGGGCTATTGAAGTTGTACCATAGTCAAGGTTCCCGTAAAGAGCGCAGCCCCAAACTTTGGTGTAGCTGTGTCTTTTTCATTTAAATTTTCCGAATCTATGGCACCATAAGTGGAAGTGCCCTAGGCTCTCTAGCTTGGTTTTCCCTTTGTTCCAGGAAACACCATCCACTTCTCCAGAGTGGCTGTTGGCAATTTATATCCCGCCCATCAGCATAACAAGGCTGCCGGTTCTCCATGGCCTGTCCTGCCTCTCTGGATTTTACACTTTTTTTCGGATGGCCCTTTTGATCGGTGGGAAGTGAGAGTTGCTTGTAGTGCGGATTTCCATTGCAGGCTTGCTTGGTTGGCCAAAAAGGGCGTATGCGTTTTTTCCTGAATATATTCAGGAAAAAACGCATACGCCCTTTTTGGCCAAGTGCATCACTGTCGAACTGCTGCCTCTTTTCCTACGCTTTCAGAGCAATTCTTATCTACCCCCCGATATCTGTTTTCTGCAATTCTGCGTCGCGTTCAAGTCCTCCTCACAGCCTTCCTTCAATAAATTTTTGGATGATAGGGGTCATTTGGAACTCTGCAGGATTGCGAGTTACAGTGCCAGAAATCTCCTTTTCTCAACTCGTTTTCTTGTGAGCTGACCGCAAACGCGAAGAATTGCTTCAGGCCCTAATCTCGTTCCGGCATGGCACGCTGAGCCTTTGGTGAACTCTTCTTCCTGTAGGGAAATCAGAGTTCAATGTGCCCGTCCAAACACATCGAGTTAGCCGCTCATTGGTTCTCCTTATTCCTGATCATCTTCTACCGAAATTGCAAAGTGTGCGAAACAAGAGGTCAAAGGCACTGACTCTCCAAGTGGGGAGAATGTTAATATGGCCTCTGGAACGGCGAACTCGAGTCCCAGGGTTCGAAAATGGCGATGAGTTTTAGAAACTTTGCCTGATCACTTCGTGGACCATATTCTGGGTTTTCCATGCATATTTTAGCTGAAGGATAAATCCCTTAAACGTGGAGATTTGGGACCCGTGGAATGGGAACCATGCACCATTACCTCAAAGGGTCTGCATTCCCTCACCAATAGCATCAGCCCCAAGTGTCCAGCCTTATCTCTCCCACGGCTGTGGATGTAGAGGTGGTAAATCCAAGATTCCACACAAGAACTGAAGGACTTATTTAAGAATTTCTCTCTATTTCACAGTCCTTGTGTTTTCTTTTTCAAATTTATTTTTATAAGGGGATTTAGCTTATGTACACTGCTGTGTGTATGCTGCTGTACACAAATGATTTTCTTATGGAGACCTATAAATGTATGGGTTTTAATTTTTTTCATAGTCAGGTATATTCCTCGGTTTTGAACACGGGGTGCTGAGTCCATGTGGTTGAGCGAGGAGGAGGTCTTGTCTAATATATATTTGGCTTATGGAATGGTATCTGTCCTAATATCAACCTCTGGTTTTATGCAGCCTCCCCACTCTCCTTTCCCCTTAAGCAAGCATCAGTTTCTTTTGTAAATGTGAGACTCTGTTGTGTTTTGTAATGCAGTTCACGCGTAGCCGTGTTTACGTTCCCGGTATTCGTGATACCTTATGATGTTTCTTTTTCTGTGTGACTTATTTCACTTAGAATCATCGTAACTAAATCCACTCATTATGCTGCTACTGGTCTGTTGCCATTGATTTCATTGTTGAGTGATATTCCATTGTAGGGATGTACCACAACTTTTATATCCATTTTTCTCTCTCTGGGCTATTGAAGTTGTACCATAGTCAAGGTTCCCGTAAAGAGCGCAGCCCCAAACTTTGGTTTGGCTGTGTCTTTTTCATTTAAATTTTCCGAATCTATGGCACCATAAGTGGAAGTGCCCTAGGCTCTCTAGCTTGGTTTTCCCTTTGTTCCAGGAAACACCATCCACTTCTCCAGAGTGGCTGTTGGCAATTTATATCCCGCCCATCAGCATAACAAGGCTGCTGGTTCTCCATGGCCTGTCCTGCCTCTCTGGATTTTAGGCTTTTTTTTGGAGGGCCCTTTTGATCGGTGGGAAGTGAGAGTTGCTTGTAGTGCGGATTTCCATTGCAGGCTTGCTTGGTTGGCCAAAAAGGGCGTATGCGTTTTTTCCTGAATATATTCAGGAAAAATCGCATACGCCCTTTTTGGCCAAGTGCATCACTGTCGAACTGCTGCCTCTTTTCCTACGCTTTCAGAGCAATTCTTATCTACCCCCCGATATCTGTTTTCTGCAATTCTGCGTCGCGTTCAAGTCCTCCTCACAGCCTTCCTTCAATAAATTTTTGGATGATAGGGGTCATTTGGAACTCTGCAGGATTGTGAGTTACAGTGCCAGAAATCTCCTTTTCTCAACTCGTTTTCTTGTGAGCTGACCGCAAACGCGAAGAATTGCTTCAGGCCCTAATCTCGTTCCGGCATGGCACGCTGAGCCTTTGGTGAACTCTTCTTCCTGTAGGGAAATCAGAGTTCAATGTGCCCGTCCAAACACATCGAGTTAGCCGCTCATTGGTTCTCCTTATTCCTGATCATCTTCTACCGAAATTGCAAAGTGTGCGAAACAAGAGGTCAAAGGCACTGACTCTCCAAGTGGGGAGAATGTTAATATGGCCTCTGGAACGGCGAACTCGAGTCCCAGGGTTCGAAAATGGCGATGAGTTTTAGAAACTTTGCCTGATCACTTCGTGGACCATATTCTGGGTATTCCATGCATATTTTAGCTGAAGGATAAATCCCTTAAACGGGGAGATTTGGGACCCGTGGAATGGGAACCATGCACCATTACCTCAAAGGGTCTGCATTCCCTCACCAATAGCATCAGCCCCAAGTGTCCAGCCTTATCTCTCCCACGGCTGTGGATGTAGAGGTGGTAAATCCAAGATTCCACACAAGAACTGAAGGACTTATTTAAGAATTTCTCTCTATTTCACAGTCCTTGTGTTTACTTTTTCAAATTTATTTTTATAAGGGGATTTAGCTTATGTACACTGCTGTGTGTATGCTGCTGTACACAAATGATTTTCTTATGGAGACCTATAAATGTATGGGTTTTAATTTTTTTCATAGTCAGGTATATTCCTCGGTTTTGAACACGGGGTGCTGAGTCCATGTTGTTGAGCGAGGAGGAGGTCTTGTCTAATATATATTTGGCTTATGGAATGGTATCTGTCCTAATATCAACCTCTGGTTTTATGCAGCCTCCCCACTCTCCTTTCCCCTTAAGCAAGCATCAGTTTCTTTTGTAAATGTGAGACTCTGTTGTGTTTTGTAATGCAGTTCACGCGTAGCCGTGTTTACGTTCCCGGTATTCGTGATACCTTATGATGTTTCTTTTTCTGTGTGACTTATTTCACTTAGAATCATCGTAACTAAATCCACTCATTATGCTGCTACTGGTCTGTTGCCATTGATTTCATTGTTGAGTGATATTCCATTGTAGGGATGTACCACAACTTTTATATACATTTTTCTCTCTCTGGGCTATTGAAGTTGTACCATAGTCAAGGTTCCCGTAAAGAGCGCAGCCCCAAACTTTGGTTTGGCTGTGTCTTTTTCATTTAAATTTTCCGAATCTATGGCACCATAAGTGGAAGTGCCCTAGGCTCTCTAGCTTGGTTTTCCCTTTGTTCCAGGAAACACCATCCACTTCTCCAGTGTGGCTGTTGGCAATTTATATCCCGCCCATCAGCATAACAAGGCTGCCGGTTCTCCATGGCCTGTCCTGCCTCTCTGGATTTTACGCATTTTTTTGGAGGGCCCTTTTGATCGGTGGGAAGTGAGAGTTGCTTGTAGTGCGGATTTCCATTGCAGGCTTGCTTGGTTGGCCAAAAAGGGCGTATGCGTTTTTTCCTGAATATATTCAGGAAAAAACGCATACGCCCTTTTTGGCCAAGTGCATCACTGTCGAACTGCTGCCTCTTTTCCTACGCTTTCAGAGCAATTCTTATCTACCCCCCGATATCTGTTTTCTGCAATTCTGCGTCGCGTTCAAGTCCTCCTCACAGCCTTCCTTCAATAAATTTTTGGATGATAGGAGTCATTTGGAACTCTGCAGGATTGCGAGTTACAGTGCCAGAAATCTCCTTTTCTCAACTCGCTTTCTTGTGAGCTGACCGCAAACCCGAAGAATTGCTTCAGGCCCTAATCTCGTTCCGGCATGGCACGCTGAGCCTTTGGTGAACTCTTCTTCCTGTAGGGAAATCAGAGTTCAATGTGCCCGTCCAAACACATCGAGTTAGCCGCTCATTGGTTCTCCTTATTCCTGATCATCTTCTACCGAAATTGCAAAGCGTGCGAAACAAGAGGTCAAAGGCACTGACTCTCCAAGTGGGGAGAATGTTAATATGGCCTCTGGAGGGGCGAACTCGAGTCCCAGGGTTCGAAAATGGCGATGAGTTTTAGAAACTTTGCCTGATCACTTCGTGGACCATATTCTGGGTTTTCCATGCATATTTTAGCTGAAGGATAAATCCCTTAAACGTGGAGATTTGGGACCCGTGGAATGGGAACCATGCACCATTACCTCAAAGGGTCTGCATTCCCTCACCAATAGCATCAGCCCCAAGTGTCCAGCCTTATCTCTCCCACCGCTGTGGATGTAGAGGTGGTAAATCCAAGATTCCACACAAGCCCTGAAGGACTTATTTAAGAATTTCTCTCTATTTCACAGTCCTTGTGTTTTCTTTTTCAAATTTATTTTTATAAGGGGATTTAGATTATGTACACTGCTGTGTGTATGCTGCTGTACACAAATGATTTTCTTATGGAGACCTATAAATGTATGGGTTTTAATTTTCTTCATAGTCAGGTATATTCCTCGGTTTTGAACACGGGGTGCTGAGTCCATGTGGTTGAGCGAGGAGGAGGTCTTGTCTAATATATATTTGGCTTATGGAATGGTATCTGTCCTAATATCAACTTCTGGTTTTATGCAGCCTCCCCACTCTCCTTTCCCCTTAAGCAAGCATCAGTTTCTTTTGTAAATGTGAGACTCTTTTGTGTTTTGTAATGCAGTTCACGCGTAGCCGTGTTTACGTTCCCGGTATTCGTGATACCTTATGATGTTTCTTTTTCTGTGTGACTTATTTCACTTAGAATCATCGTAACTAAATCCACTCATTATGCTGCTACTGGTCTGTTGCCATTGATTTCATTGTTGAGTGATATTCCATTGTAGGGATGTACCACAACTTTTATATAAATTTTTCTCTCTCTGGGCTATTGAAGTTGTACCATAGTCAAGGTTCCCGTAAAGAGAGCAGCCCCAAACTTTGGTGTGGCTGTGTCTTTTTCATTTAAATTTTCCGAATCTATGGCACCATAAGTGGAAGTGCCCTAGGCTCTCTAGCTTGGTTTTCTCTTTGTTCCAGGAAACACCATCCACTTCTCCAGAGTGGCTGTTGGCAATTTACATCCCGCCCATCAGCATAACAAGGCTGCCGGTTCTCCATGGCCTGTCCTGCCTCTCTGGATTTTACACTTTTTTTCAGAGGGCCCTTTTGATCGGTGGGAAGTGAGAGTTGCTTGTAGTGCGGATTTCCATTGCAGGCTTGCTTGGTTGGCCAAAAAGGGCGTATGCGTTTTTTCCTGAATATATTCAGGAAAAAACGCATACGCCCTTTTTGGCCAAGTGCATCACTGTCGAACTGCTGCCTCTTTTCCTACGCTTTCAGAGCAATTCTTATCTACCCCCCGATATCTGTTTTCTGCAATTCTGTGTCGCGTTCAAGTCCTCCTCACAGCCTTCCTTCAATAAATTTTTGGATGATAGGGGTCATTTGGAACTCTGCAGGATTGCGAGTTACAGTGCCAGAAATCTCCTTTTCTCAACTCGCTTTCTTGTGAGCTGACCGCAAACCCGAAGAATTGCTTCAGGCCCTAATCTCGTTCCGGCATGGCACGCTGAGCCTTTGGTGAACTCTTCTTCCTGTAGGGAAATCAGAGTTCAATGTGCCCGTCCAAACACATCGAGTTAGCCGCTCATTGGTTCTCCTTATTCCTGATCATCTTCTACCGAAATTGCAAAGTGTGCAAAACAAGAGGTCAAAGGCACTGACTCTCTAAGTGGGGAGAATGTTAATATGGCCTCTGGAATGGCGAACTCGAGTCCCAGGGTTCGAAAATGGCGATGAGTTTTAGAAACTTTGCCTGATCACTTCGTGGACCATAATCCGTGTTTTCCACGCATATTTTAGCTGAAGGATAAATCCCTTAAACGTGGAGATTTGGGACCCGTGGAATGGGAACCATGCACCATTACCTCAAAGGGTCTGCATTCCCTCACCAATAGCATCAGCCCCAAGTGTCCAGCCTTATCTATCCCACAGCTGTGGATGTAGAGGTGGTAAATCCAAGATTCCACACAAGCCCTGAAGGACTTATTTAAGAATTTCTCTCTATTTCACAGTCCTTGTGTTTTCTTTTTCAAATTTATTTTTATAAGGGGATTTAGATTATGTACACTGCTGTGTGTATGCTGCTGTACACAAATGATTTTCTTATGGAGACCTATAAATGTATGGGTTTTAATTTTCTTCATAGTCAGGTATATTCCTAGGGTTTGAATACGGTGTGTTGAGTCCAATTGGTTGAGCGAGGAGTAGGTCTTGTCTAATATATATTTGGCTTATGGAATGGTATCTGTCCTAATGTCAACCTCTGGTTTAATGCAGCCTCCCCACTCTCCTTTCCCCTTAAGCAAGCATCAGTTTCTTTTGTAAATGTGAGACTCTGTTGTGTTTTGTAATGCAGTTCACGCGTAGCCGTGTTTACGTTCCCGGTATTCGTGATACCTTATGATGTTTCTTTTTCTGTGTGACTTATTTCACTTAGCATCATCGTAACTAAATCCACTCATTATGCTGCTACTGGTCTGTTGCCATTGATTTCATTGTTGAGTGATATTCCATTGTAGGGATGTACCACCACTTTTATATCCATTTTTCTCTCTCTGGGCTATTGAAGTTGTACCATAGTCAAGGTTCCCGTAAAGAGAGCAGCCCCAAACTTTGGTGTGGCTGTGTCTTTTTCATTTAAATTTTCCGAATCTATGGCACCATAAGTGGAAGTGCCCTAGGCTCTTTAGCTTGGTTTTCTCTTTGTTCCAGGAAACACCATCCACTTCTCCAGAGTGGCTGTTGGCAATTTACATCCCGCCCATCAGCATAACAAGGCTGCCGGTTCTCCATGGTCTGTCCTGCCTCTCTGGATTTTACACTTTTTTTCAGAGGGCCCTTTTGATCGGTGGGAAGTGAGAGTTGCTTGTAGTGCGGATTTCCATTGCAGGCTTGCTTGGTTGGCCAAAAAGGGCGTATGCGTTTTTTCCTGAATATATTCAGGAAAAATCGCATACGCCCTTTTTGGCCAAGTGCATCACTGTCGAACTGCTGCCTCTTTTCCTACGCTTTCAGAGCAATTCTTATCTACCCCCCGATATCTGTTTTCTGCAATTCTGCATCGCGTTCAAGTCCTCCTCACAGCCTTCCTTCAATAAATTTTTGGATGATAGGGGTCATTTGGAACTCTGCAGGATTGTGAGTTACAGTGCCAGAAATCTCCTTTTCTCAACTCGCTTTCTTGTGAGCTGACCGCAAACGCGAAGAATTGCTTCAGGCCCTAATCTCGTTCCGGCATGGCACGCTGAGCCTTTGGTGAACTCTTCTTCCTGTAGGGAAATCAGAGTTCAATGTGCCCGTCCAAACACATCGAGTTAGCCGCTCATTGGTTCTCCTTATTCCTGATCATCTTCTACCGAAATTGCAAAGTGTGCGAAACAAGAGGTCAAAGGCACTGACTCTCCAAGTGGGGAGAATGTTAATATGGCCTCTGGAGGGGCGAACTCGAGTCCCAGGTTTCGAAAATGGCGATGAGTTTTAGAAACTTTGCCTGATCACTTCGTGGACCATATTCTGGGTTTTCCATGCATATTTTAGCTGAAGGATAAATCCCTTAAACGTGGAGATTTGGGACCCGTGGAATGGGAACCATGCACCATTACCTCAAAGGGTCTGCATTCCCTCACCAATAGCATCAGCCCCAAGTGTCCAGCCTTATCTCTCCCACGGCTGTGGATGTAGAGGTGGTAAATCCAAGATTCCACACAAGCCCTGAAGGACTTATTTAAGAATTTCTCTCTATTTCACAGTCCTTGTGTTTTCTTTTTCAAATTTATTTTTATAAGGGGATTTAGCTTATGTACACTGCTGTGTGTATGCTGCTGTACACAAATGATTTTCTTATGGAGACCTATAAATGTATGGGTTTTAATTTTCTTCATAGTCAGGTATATTCCTCGGTTTTGAACACGGGGTGCTGAGTCCATGTGGTTGAGCGAGGAGGAGGTCTTGTCTAATATATATTTGGCTTATGGAATGGTATCTGTCCTAATATCAACCTCTGGTTTTATGCAGCCTCCCCACTCTCCTTTCCCCTTAAGCAAGCATCAGTTTCTTTTGTAAATGTGAGACTCTGTTGTGTTTTGTAATGCAGTTCACGCGTAGCCGTGTTTACGTTCCCGGTATTCGTGATACCTTATGATGTTTCTTTTTCTGTGTGACTTATTTCACTTAGAATCATCGTAACTAAATCCACTCATTATGCTGCTACTGGTCTGTTGCCATTGATTTCATTGTTGAGTGATATTCCATTGTAGGGATGTACCACAACTTTTATATCCATTTTTCTCTCTCTGGGCTATTGAAGTTGTACCATAGTCAAGGTTCCCGTAAAGAGCGCAGCCCCAAACTTTGGTGTAGCTGTGTCTTTTTCATTTAAATTTTCCGAATCTATGGCACCATAAGTGGAAGTGCCCTAGGCTCTCTAGCTTGGTTTTCCCTTTGTTCCAGGAAACACCATCCACTTCTCCAGAGTGGCTGTTGGCAATTTATATCCCGCCCATCAGCATAACAAGGCTGCCGGTTCTCCATGGCCTGTCCTGCCTCTCTGGATTTTACACTTTTTTTCGGATGGCCCTTTTGATCGGTGGGAAGTGAGAGTTGCTTGTAGTGCGGATTTCCATTGCAGGCTTGCTTGGTTGGCCAAAAAGGGCGTATGCGTTTTTTCCTGAATATATTCAGGAAAAAACGCATACGCCCTTTTTGGCCAAGTGCATCACTGTCGAACTGCTGCCTCTTTTCCTACGCTTTCAGAGCAATTCTTATCTACCCCCCGATATCTGTTTTCTGCAATTCTGCGTCGCGTTCAAGTCCTCCTCACAGCCTTCCTTCAATAAATTTTTGGATGATAGGGGTCATTTGGAACTCTGCAGGATTGCGAGTTACAGTGCCAGAAATCTCCTTTTCTCAACTCGTTTTCTTGTGAGCTGACCGCAAACGCGAAGAATTGCTTCAGGCCCTAATCTCGTTCCGGCATGGCACGCTGAGCCTTTGGTGAACTCTTCTTCCTGTAGGGAAATCAGAGTTCAATGTGCCCGTCCAAACACATCGAGTTAGCCGCTCATTGGTTCTCCTTATTCCTGATCATCTTCTACCGAAATTGCAAAGTGTGCGAAACAAGAGGTCAAAGGCACTGACTCTCCAAGTGGGGAGAATGTTAATATGGCCTCTGGAACGGCGAACTCGAGTCCCAGGGTTCGAAAATGGCGATGAGTTTTAGAAACTTTGCCTGATCACTTCGTGGACCATATTCTGGGTTTTCCATGCATATTTTAGCTGAAGGATAAATCCCTTAAACGTGGAGATTTGGGACCCGTGGAATGGGAACCATGCACCATTACCTCAAAGGGTCTGCATTCCCTCACCAATAGCATCAGCCCCAAGTGTCCAGCCTTATCTCTCCCACGGCTGTGGATGTAGAGGTGGTAAATCCAAGATTCCACACAAGAACTGAAGGACTTATTTAAGAATTTCTCTCTATTTCACAGTCCTTGTGTTTTCTTTTTCAAATTTATTTTTATAAGGGGATTTAGCTTATGTACACTGCTGTGTGTATGCTGCTGTACACAAATGATTTTCTTATGGAGACCTATAAATGTATGGGTTTTAATTTTTTTCATAGTCAGGTATATTCCTCGGTTTTGAACACGGGGTGCTGAGTCCATGTGGTTGAGCGAGGAGGAGGTCTTGTCTAATATATATTTGGCTTATGGAATGGTATCTGTCCTAATATCAACCTCTGGTTTTATGCAGCCTCCCCACTCTCCTTTCCCCTTAAGCAAGCATCAGTTTCTTTTGTAAATGTGAGACTCTGTTGTGTTTTGTAATGCAGTTCACGCGTAGCCGTGTTTACGTTCCCGGTATTCGTGATACCTTATGATGTTTCTTTTTCTGTGTGACTTATTTCACTTAGAATCATCGTAACTAAATCCACTCATTATGCTGCTACTGGTCTGTTGCCATTGATTTCATTGTTGAGTGATATTCCATTGTAGGGATGTACCACAACTTTTATATCCATTTTTCTCTCTCTGGGCTATTGAAGTTGTACCATAGTCAAGGTTCCCGTAAAGAGCGCAGCCCCAAACTTTGGTTTGGCTGTGTCATTTTCATTTAAATTTTCCGAATCTATGGCACCATAAGTGGAAGTGCCCTAGGCTCTCTAGCTTGGTTTTCCCTTTGTTCCAGGAAACACCATCCACTTCTCCAGAGTGGCTGTTGGCAATTTATATCCCGCCCATCAGCATAACAAGGCTGCTGGTTCTCCATGGCCTGTCCTGCCTCTCTGGATTTTAGGCTTTTTTTTGGAGGGCCCTTTTGATCGGTGGGAAGTGAGAGTTGCTTGTAGTGCGGATTTCCATTGCAGGCTTGCTTGGTTGGCCAAAAAGGGCGTATGCGTTTTTTCCTGAATATATTCAGGAAAAATCGCATACGCCCTTTTTGGCCAAGTGCATCACTGTCGAACTGCTGCCTCTTTTCCTACGCTTTCAGAGCAATTCTTATCTACCCCCCGATATCTGTTTTCTGCAATTCTGCGTCGCGTTCAAGTCCTCCTCACAGCCTTCCTTCAATAAATTTTTGGATGATAGGGGTCATTTGGAACTCTGCAGGATTGTGAGTTACAGTGCCAGAAATCTCCTTTTCTCAACTCGTTTTCTTGTGAGCTGACCGCAAACGCGAAGAATTGCTTCAGGCCCTAATCTCGTTCCGGCATGGCACGCTGAGCCTTTGGTGAACTCTTCTTCCTGTAGGGAAATCAGAGTTCAATGTGCCCGTCCAAACACATCGAGTTAGCCGCTCATTGGTTCTCCTTATTCCTGATCATCTTCTACCGAAATTGCAAAGTGTGCGAAACAAGAGGTCAAAGGCACTGACTCTCCAAGTGGGGAGAATGTTAATATGGCCTCTGGAACGGCGAACTCGAGTCCCAGGGTTCGAAAATGGCGATGAGTTTTAGAAACTTTGCCTGATCACTTCGTGGACCATATTCTGGGTATTCCATGCATATTTTAGCTGAAGGATAAATCCCTTAAACGGGGAGATTTGGGACCCGTGGAATGGGAACCATGCACCATTACCTCAAAGGGTCTGCATTCCCTCACCAATAGCATCAGCCCCAAGTGTCCAGCCTTATCTCTCCCACGGCTGTGGATGTAGAGGTGGTAAATCCAAGATTCCACACAAGAACTGAAGGACTTATTTAAGAATTTCTCTCTATTTCACAGTCCTTGTGTTTACTTTTTCAAATTTATTTTTATAAGGGGATTTAGCTTATGTACACTGCTGTGTGTATGCTGCTGTACACAAATGATTTTCTTATGGAGACCTATAAATGTATGGGTTTTAATTTTTTTCATAGTCAGGTATATTCCTCGGTTTTGAACACGGGGTGCTGAGTCCATGTTGTTGAGCGAGGAGGAGGTCTTGTCTAATATATATTTGGCTTATGGAATGGTATCTGTCCTAATATCAACCTCTGGTTTTATGCAGCCTCCCCACTCTCCTTTCCCCTTAAGCAAGCATCAGTTTCTTTTGTAAATGTGAGACTCTGTTGTGTTTTGTAATGCAGTTCACGCGTAGCCGTGTTTACGTTCCCGGTATTCGTGATACCTTATGATGTTTCTTTTTCTGTGTGACTTATTTCACTTAGAATCATCGTAACTAAATCCACTCATTATGCTGCTACTGGTCTGTTGCCATTGATTTCATTGTTGAGTGATATTCCATTGTAGGGATGTACCACAACTTTTATATACATTTTTCTCTCTCTGGGCTATTGAAGTTGTACCATAGTCAAGGTTCCCGTAAAGAGCGCAGCCCCAAACTTTGGTTTGGCTGTGTCTTTTTCATTTAAATTTTCCGAATCTATGGCACCATAAGTGGAAGTGCCCTAGGCTCTCTAGCTTGGTTTTCCCTTTGTTCCAGGAAACACCATCCACTTCTCCAGTGTGGCTGTTGGCAATTTATATCCCGCCCATCAGCATAACAAGGCTGCCGGTTCTCCATGGCCTGTCCTGCCTCTCTGGATTTTACGCTTTTTTTTGGAGGGCCCTTTTGATCGGTGGGAAGTGAGAGTTGCTTGTAGTGCGGATTTCCATTGCAGGCTTGCTTGGTTGGCCAAAAAGGGCGTATGCGTTTTTTCCTGAATATATTCAGGAAAAAACGCATACGCCCTTTTTGGCCAAGTGCATCACTGTCGAACTGCTGCCTCTTTTCCTACGCTTTCAGAGCAATTCTTATCTACCCCCCGATATCTGTTTTCTGCAATTCTGCGTCGCGTTCAAGTCCTCCTCACAGCCTTCCTTCAATAAATTTTTGGATGATAGGGGTCATTTGGAACTCTGCAGGATTGCGAGTTACAGTGCCAGAAATCTCCTTTTCTCAACTCGCTTTCTTGTGAGCTGACCGCAAACCCGAAGAATTGTTTCAGGCCCTAATCTCGTTCCGGCATGGCACGCTGAGCCTTTGGTGAACTCTTCTTCCTGTAGGGAAATCAGAGTTCAATGTGCCCGTCCAAACACATCGAGTTAGCCGCTCATTGGTTCTCCTTATTCCTGATCATCTTCTACCGAAATTGCAAAGTGTGCGAAAAAAGAGGTCAACGGCACTGACTCTCCAAGTGGGGAGAATGTTAATATGGCCTCTGGAACGGCGAACTCGAGTCCCAGGGTTCGAAAATGGCGATGAGTTTTAGAAACTTTGCATGATCACTTCGTGGACCATATTCTGGGTTTTCCATGCATATTTTAGCTGAAGGATAAATCCCTTAAACGTGGAGATTTGGGACCCTTGGAATGGGAACCATGCACCATTACCTCAAAGGGTCTGCATTCCCTCACCAATAGCATCAGCCCCAAGTGTCCAGCCTTATCTCTCCCACGGCTGTGGATGTAGAGGTGGTAAATCCAAGATTCCACACAAGCCCTGAAGGACTTATTTAAGAATTTCTCTCTATTTCACAGTCCTTGTGTTTTCTTTTTCAAATTTATTTTTATAAGGGGATTTAGCTTATGTACACTGCTGTGTGTATGCTGCTGTACACAAATGATTTTCTTATGGAGACCTATAAATGTATGGGTTTTAATTTTCTTCATAGTCAGGTATATTCCTCGGTTTTGAACACGGGGTGCTGAGTCCATGTGGTTGAGCGAGGAGGAGGTCTTGTCTAATATATATTTGGCTTATGGAATGGTATCTGTCCTAATATCAACCTCTGGTTTTATGCAGCCTCCCCACTCTCCTTTCCCCTTAAGCAAGCATCAGTTTCTTTTGTAAATGTGAGACTCTGTTGTGTTTTGTAATGCAGTTCACGCGTAGCCGTGTTTACGTTCCCGGTATTCGTGATACCTTATGATGTTTCTTTTTCTGTGTGACTTATTTCACTTAGAATCATCGTAACTAAATCCACTCATTATGCTGCTACTGGTCTCTTACCATTGGTTTCATTGTTGAGTGATATTCCATTGTAGGGATGTACCACACCTTTTATATCCATTTTTCTCTTTCTGGGCTATTGAAGTTGTACCATAGTCAAGGTTCCCGTCAAGAGCGCAGCCCCAAACTTTGGTGTGGCTGTGTCTTTTTCATTTAAATTTTCCGAATCTCTGGCACCATAAGTGGAAGTTCCCTAGGCTCTCTAGCTTGGTTTTCTCTTTGTTCCAGGAAACACCATCCACTTCTCCAGAGTGGCTGTTGGCAATTTACATCCCGCCCATCAGCATAACAAGGCTGCCGGTTCTCCATGGCCTGTCCTGCCTCTCTGGATTTTACACTTTTTTTCGGAGGGCCCTTTTGATCGGTGGGAAGTGAGAGTTGCTTGTAGTGCGGATTTCCATTGCAGGCTTGCTTGGTTGGCCAAAAAGGGCGTATGCGTTTTTTCCTGAATATATTCAGGAAAAAACGCATACGCCCTTTTTGGCCAAGTGCATCACTGTCGAACTGCTGCCTCTTTTCCTACGCTTTCAGAGCAATTCTTATCTACCCCCCGATATCTGTTTTCTGCAATTCTGCATCGCGTTCAAGTCCTCCTCACAGCCTTCGTTCAATAAATTTTTGGATGATAGGGGTCATTTGGAACTCTGCAGGATTGCGAGTTACAGTGCCAGAAATCTCCTTTTCTCAACTCGCTTTCCTGTGAGCTGACCGCAAACCCGAAGAATTGCTTCAGGCCCTAATCTCGATCCGGCATGGCACGCTGAGCCTTTGGTGAACTCTTCTTCCTGTAGGGAAATCAGAGTTCAATGTGCCCGTCCAAACACATCGAGTTAGCCGCTCATTGGTTCTCCTTATTCCTGATCATCTTCTACCGAAATTGCAAAGTGTGTGAAACAAGAGGTCAAAGGCACTGACTCTCCAAGTGGGGAGAATGTTAATATGGCCTCTGGAGGGGCGAACTCGACTCCCAGGGTTCGAAAATGGTGATGAGTTTTAGAAACTTTGCCTGATCACTTCGTGGACCATATTCTGGGTTTTCCATGCATATTTTAGCTGAAGGATAAATCCTTAAACGTGGAGATTTGGGACCCGTGGAATGGGAACCATGCACCATTACCTCAAAGGGTCTGCATTCCCTCACCAATAGCATCAGCCCCAAGTGTCCAGCCTTATCTCTCCCACAGCTGTGGATGTAGAGGTGGTAAATCCAAGATTCCACACAAGCCCTGAAGGACTTATTTAAGAATTTCTCTCTATTTCACAGTCCTTGGGTTTTCTTTTTCAAATTTATTTTTATAAGGGGATTTAGCTTATGTACACTGCTGTGTGTATGCTGCTGTACACAAATGATTTTCTTATGGAGACCTATAAATGTATGGGTTTTAATTTTCTTCATAGTCAGGTATATTCCTCGGTTTTGAACACGGGGTGCTGAGTCCATGTGGTTGAGCGAGGAGGAGGTCTTGTCTAATATATATTTGGCTTATGGAATGGTATCTGTCCTAATATCAACCTCTGGTTTTATGCAGCCTCCCCACTCTCCTTTCCCCTTAAGCAAGCATCAGTTTCTTTTGTAAATGTGAGACTCTGTTGTGTTTTGTAATGCAGTTCACGCCTAGCCGTGTTTACGTTCCCGGTATTCGTGATACCTTATGATGTTTCTTTTTCTGTGTGACTTATTTCACTTAGAATCATCGTAACTAAACCCACTCATTATGCTGCTACTGGTCTGTTACCATTGGTTTCATTGTTGAGTGATATTCCATTGTAGGGATGTACCACACCTTTTATATCCATTTTTCTCTTTCTGGGCTATTGAAGTTGTACCATAGTCAAGGTTCCCGTCAAGAGCGCAGCCCCAAACTTTGGTGTGGCTGTGTCTTTTTCATTTAAATTTTCCGAATCTCTGGCACCATAAGTGGAAGTGCCCTAGGCTCTCTAGCTTGGTTTTCCCTTTGTTCCAGGAAACACCATCCACTTCTCCAGAGTGGCTGTTGGCAATTTATATCCCGCCCATCAGCATAACAAGGCTGCCGGTTCTCCATGGCCTGTCCTGCCTCTCTGGATTTTACACTTTATTTCGGAGGGCCCTTTTGATCGGTGGGAAGTGAGAGTTGCTTGTAGTGCGGATTTCCATTGCAGGCTTGCTTGGTTGGCCAAAAAGGGCGTATGCGTTTTTTCCTGAATATATTCAGGAAAAAACGCATACGCCCTTTTTGGCCAAGTGCATCACTGTCGAACTGCTGCCTCTTTTCCTACGCTTTCAGAGCAATTCTTATCTACCCCCCGATATCTGTTTTCTGCAATTCTGCGTCGCGTTCAAGTCCTCCTCACAGCCTTCCTTCAATAAATTTTTGGATGATAGGGGTCATTTGGAACTCTGCAGGATTGCGAGTTACAGTGCCAGAAATCTCCTTTTCTCAACTCGCTTTCTTGTGAGCTGACCGCAAACCCGAAGAATTGCTTCAGGCCCTAATCTCGTTCCGGCATGGCACGCTGAGCCTTTGGTGAACTCTTCTTCCTGTAGGGAAATCAGAGTTCAATGTGCCCGTCCAAACACATCGAGTTAGCCGCTCATTGGTTCTCCTTATTCCTGATCATCTTCTACCGAAATTGCAAAGTGTGCGAAACAAGAGGTCAAAGTCACTGACTCTCCAAGTGGGGAGAATGTTAATATGGCCTGTGGAACGGCGAACTCGAGTCCCAGGGTTCGAAAATGGCGATGAGTTTTAGAAACTTTGCCTGATCACTTCGTGGACCATATTCTGGGTTTTCCATGCATATTTTAGCTGAAGGATAAATCCCTTAAACGTGGAGATTTGGGACCCGTGGAATGGGAACCATGCACCATTACCTCAAAGGGTCTGCATTCCCTCACCAATAGCATCAGCCCCAAGTGTCCAGCCTTATCTCTCCCACGGCTGTGGATGTAGAGGTGGTAAATCCAAGATTCCACACAAGCCCTGAAGGACTTATTTAAGAATTTCTCTCTATTTCACAGTCCTTGTGTTTTCTTTTTCAAATTTATTTTTATAAGGGGATTTAGCTTATGTACACTGCTGTGTGTATGCTGCTGTACACAAATGATTTTCTTATGGAGACCTATAAATGTATGGGTTTTAATTTTCTTCATAGGTATATTCCTCGGTTTTGAACACGGGGTGCTGAGTCCATGTGGTTGAGCGAGGAGGAGGTCTTTTCTAATAGATATTTGGCTTATGGAATGGTATCTGTCCTAATATCAACCTCTGGTTTTATGCAGCCTCCCCACTCTCCTTTCCCCTTAAGCAAGCATCAGTTTCTTTTGTAAATGTGAGACTCTGTTGTGTTTTGTAATGCAGTTCACGCGTAGCCGTGTTTACGTTCCCGGTATTCGTGATACCTTATGATGTTTCTTTTTCTGTGTGACTTATTTCACTTAGAATCATCGTAACTAAATCCACTCATTATGCTGCTACTGGTCTGTTACCATTGGTTTCATTGTTGAGTGATATTCCATTGTAGGGATGTACCACATCTTTTATATCCATGTTTCTCTTTCTGGGCTATTGAAGTTGTACCATAGTCAAGGTTCCCGTCAAGAGCGCAGCCCCAAACTTTGGTGTGGCTGTGTCTTTTTCATTTAAATTTTCCGAATCTCTGGCACCATAAGTGGAAGTGCCCTAGGCTCTTTAGCTTGGTTTTCTCTTTGTTCCAGGAAACACCATCCACTTCTCCAGAGTGGCTGTTGGCAATTTACATCCCGCCCATCAGCATAACAAGGCTGCCGGTTCTCCATGGCCTGTCCTGCCTCTCTGGATTTTACACTTTTTTTCGGAGGACCCTTTTGATCGGTGGGAAGTGAGAGTTGCTTGTAGTGCGGATTTCCATTTCAGGCTTGCTTGGTTGGCCAAAAAGGGCGTATGCGTTTTTTCCTGAATATATTCAGGAAAAATCGCATACGCCCTTTTTGGCCAAGTGCATCACTGTCGAACTGCTGCCTCTTTTCCTACGCTTTCAGAGCAATTCTTATCTACCCCCCGATATCTGTTTTCTGCAATTCTGCGTCGCGTTCAAGTCCTCCTCACAGCCTTCCTTCAATAAATTTTTGGATGATAGGGGTCATTTGGAACTCTGCAGGATTGTGAGTTACAGTGCCAGAAATCTCCTTTTCTCAACTAGTTTTCTTGTGAGCTGACCGCAAACGCGAAGAATTGCTTCAGGCCCTAATCTCGTTCCGGCATGGCACGCTGAGCCTTTGGTGAACTCTTCTTCCTGTAGGGAAATCAGAGTTCAATGTGCCCGTCCAAACACATCGAGTTAGCCGCTCATTGGTTCTCCTTATTCCTGATCATCTTCTACCGAAATTGCAAAGTGTGCGAAACAAGAGGTCAAAGGCACTGACTCTCCAAGTGGGGAGAATGTTAATATGGCCTCTGGAACGGCGAACTCGAGTCCCAGGGTTCGAAAATGGCGATGAGTTTTAGAAACTTTGCCTGATCACTTCGTGGACCATATTCTGGGTTTTCCATGCATATTTTAGCTGAAGGATAAATCCCTTAAACGTGGAGATTTGGGACCCGTGGAATGGGAACCATGCACCATTACCTCAAAGGGTCTGCATTCCCTCACCAATAGCATCAGCCCCAAGTGTCCAGCCTTATCTCTCCCACGGCTGTGGATGTAGAGGTGGTAAATCCAAGATTCCACACAAGAACTGAAGGACTTATTTAAGAATTTCTCTCTATTTCACAGTCCTTGTGTTTTCTTTTTCAAATTTATTTTTATAAGGGGATTTAGCTTATGTACACTGCTGTGTGTATGCTGCTGTACACAAATGATTTTCTTATGGAGACCTATAAATGTATGGGTTTTAATTTTTTTCATAGTCAGGTATATTCCTCGGTTTTGAACACGGGGTGCTGAGTCCATGTGGTTGAGCGAGGAGGAGGTCTTGTCTAATATATATTTGGCTTATGGAATGGTATCTGTCCTAATATCAACCTCTGGTTTTATGCAGCCTCCCCACTCTCCTTTCCCCTTAAGCAAGCATCAGTTTCTTTTGTAAATGTGAGACTCTGTTGTGTTTTGTAATGCAGTTCACGCGTAGCCGTGTTTACGTTCCCGGTATTCGTGATACCTTATGATGTTTCTTTTTCTGTGTGACTTATTTCACTTAGAATCATCGTAACTAAATCCACTCATTATGCTGCTACTGGTCTGTTGCCATTGATTTCATTGTTGAGTGATATTCCATTGTAGGGATGTACCACAACTTTTATATCCATTTTTCTCTCTCTGGGCTATTGAAGTTGTACCATAGTCAAGGTTCCCGTAAAGAGCGCAGCCCCAAACTTTGGTTTGGCTGTGTCTTTTTCATTTAAATTTTCCGAATCTATGGCACCATAAGTGGAAGTGCCCTAGGCTCTCTAGCTTGGTTTTCCCTTTGTTCCAGGAAACACCATCCACTTCTCCAGTGTGGCTGTTGGCAATTTATATCCCGCCCATCAGCATAACAAGGCTGCCGGTTCTCCATGGCCTGTCCTGCCTCTCTGGATTTTACGCTTTTTTTTGGAGGGCCCTTTTGATCGGTGGGAAGTGAGAGTTGCTTGTAGTGCGGATTTCCATTGCAGGCTTGCTTGGTTGGCCAAAAAGGGCGTATGCGTTTTTTCCTGAATATATTCAGGAAAAAACGCATACGCCCTTTTTGGCCAAGTGCATCACTGTCGAACTGCTGCCTCTTTTCCTACGCTTTCAGAGCAATTCTTATCTACCCCCCGATATCTGTTTTCTGCAATTCTGCGTCGCGTTCAAGTCCTCCTCACAGCCTTCCTTCAATAAATTTTTGGATGATAGGGGTCATTTGGAACTCTGCAGGATTGCGAGTTACAGTGCCAGAAATCTCCTTTTCTCAACTCGCTTTCTTGTGAGCTGACCGCAAACCCGAAGAATTGTTTCAGGCCCTAATCTCGTTCCGGCATGGCACGCTGAGCCTTTGGTGAACTCTTCTTCCTGTAGGGAAATCAGAGTTCAATGTGCCCGTCCAAACACATCGAGTTAGCCGCTCATTGGTTCTCCTTATTCCTGATCATCTTCTACCGAAATTGCAAAGTGTGCGAAAAAAGAGGTCAACGGCACTGACTCTCCAAGTGGGGAGAATGTTAATATGGCCTCTGGAACGGCGAACTCGAGTCCCAGGGTTCGAAAATGGCGATGAGTTTTAGAAACTTTGCATGATCACTTCGTGGACCATATTCTGGGTTTTCCATGCATATTTTAGCTGAAGGATAAATCCCTTAAACGTGGAGATTTGGGACCCGTGGAATGGGAACCATGCACCATTACCTCAAAGGGTCTGCATTCCCTCACCAATAGCATCAGCCCCAAGTGTCCAGCCTTATCTCTCCCACGGCTGTGGATGTAGAGGTGGTAAATCCAAGATTCCACACAAGCCCTGAAGGACTTATTTAAGAATTTCTCTCTATTTCACAGTCCTTGTGTTTTCTTTTTCAAATTTATTTTTATAAGGGGATTTAGCTTATGTACACTGCTGTGTGTATGCTGCTGTACACAAATGATTTTCTTATGGAGACCTATAAATGTATGGGTTTTAATTTTCTTCATAGTCAGGTATATTCCTCGGTTTTGAACACGGGGTGCTGAGTCCATGTGGTTGAGCGAGGAGGAGGTCTTGTCTAATATATATTTGGCTTATGGAATGGTATCTGTCCTAATATCAACCTCTGGTTTTATGCAGCCTCCCCACTCTCCTTTCCCCTTAAGCAAGCATCAGTTTCTTTTGTAAATGTGAGACTCTGTTGTGTTTTGTAATGCAGTTCACGCGTAGCCGTGTTTACGTTCCCGGTATTCGTGATACCTTATGATGTTTCTTTTTCTGTGTGACTTATTTCACTTAGAATCATCGTAACTAAATCCACTCATTATGCTGCTACTGGTCTCTTACCATTGGTTTCATTGTTGAGTGATATTCCATTGTAGGGATGTACCACACCTTTTATATCCATTTTTCTCTTTCTGGGCTATTGAAGTTGTACCATAGTCAAGGTTCCCGTCAAGAGCGCAGCCCCAAACTTTGGTGTGGCTGTGTCTTTTTCATTTAAATTTTCCGAATCTCTGGCACCATAAGTGGAAGTTCCCTAGGCTCTCTAGCTTGGTTTTCTCTTTGTTCCAGGAAACACCATCCACTTCTCCAGAGTGGCTGTTGGCAATTTACATCCCGCCCATCAGCATAACAAGGCTGCCGGTTCTCCATGGCCTGTCCTGCCTCTCTGGATTTTACACTTTTTTTCGGAGGGCCCTTTTGATCGGTGGGAAGTGAGAGTTGCTTGTAGTGCGGATTTCCATTGCAGGCTTGCTTGGTTGGCCAAAAAGGGCGTATGCGTTTTTTCCTGAATATATTCAGGAAAAAACGCATACGCCCTTTTTGGCCAAGTGCATCACTGTCGAACTGCTGCCTCTTCTCCTACGCTTTCAGAGCAATTCTTATCTACCCCCCGATATCTGTTTTCTGCAATTCTGCATCGCGTTCAAGTCCTCCTCACAGCCTTCGTTCAATAAATTTTTGGATGATAGGGGTCATTTGGAACTCTGCAGGATTGCGAGTTACAGTGCCAGAAATCTCCTTTTCTCAACTCGCTTTCCTGTGAGCTGACCGCAAACCCGAAGAATTGCTTCAGGCCCTAATCTCGATCCGGCATGGCACGCTGAGCCTTTGGTGAACTCTTCTTCCTGTAGGGAAATCAGAGTTCAATGTGCCCGTCCAAACACATCGAGTTAGCCGCTCATTGGTTCTCCTTATTCCTGATCATCTTCTACCGAAATTGCAAAGTGTGTGAAACAAGAGGTCAAAGGCACTGACTCTCCAAGTGGGGAGAATGTTAATATGGCCTCTGGAGGGGCGAACTCGACTCCCAGGGTTCGAAAATGGTGATGAGTTTTAGAAACTTTGCCTGATCACTTCGTGGACCATATTCTGGGTTTTCCATGCATATTTTAGCTGAAGGATAAATCCTTAAACGTGGAGATTTGGGACCCGTGGAATGGGAACCATGCACCATTACCTCAAAGGGTCTGCATTCCCTCACCAATAGCATCAGCCCCAAGTGTCCAGCCTTATCTCTCCCACAGCTGTGGATGTAGAGGTGGTAAATCCAAGATTCCACACAAGCCCTGAAGGACTTATTTAAGAATTTCTCTCTATTTCACAGTCCTTGGGTTTTCTTTTTCAAATTTATTTTTATAAGGGGATTTAGCTTATGTACACTGCTGTGTGTATGCTGCTGTACACAAATGATTTTCTTATGGAGACCTATAAATGTATGGGTTTTAATTTTCTTCATAGTCAGGTATATTCCTCGGTTTTGAACACGGGGTGCTGAGTCCATGTGGTTGAGCGAGGAGGAGGTCTTGTCTAATATATATTTGGCTTATGGAATGGTATCTGTCCTAATATCAACTTCTGGTTTTATGCAGCCTCCCCACTCTCCTTTCCCCTTAAGCAAGCATCAGTTTCTTTTGTAAATGTGAGACTCTGTTGTGTTTTGTAATGCAGTTCACGCGTAGCCGTGTTTACGTTCCCGGTATTCGTGATACCTTATGATGTTTCTTTTTCTGTGTGACTTATTTCACTTAGAATCATCGTAACTAAACCCACTCATTATGCTGCTACTGGTCTGTTACCATTGGTTTCATTGTTGAGTGATATTCCATTGTAGGGATGTACCACACCTTTTATATCCATTTTTCTCTTTCTGGGCTATTGAAGTTGTACCATAGTCAAGGTTCCCGTCAAGAGCGCAGCCCCAAACTTTGGTGTGGCTGTGTCTTTTTCATTTAAATTTTCCGAATCTCTGGCACCATAAGTGGAAGTGCCCTAGGCTCTCTAGCTTGGTTTTCCCTTTGTTCCAGGAAACACCATCCACTTCTCCAGAGTGGCTGTTGGCAATTTATATCCCGCCCATCAGCATAACAAGGCTGCCGGTTCTCCATGGCCTGTCCTGCCTCTCTGGATTTTACACTTTATTTCGGAGGGCCCTTTTGATCGGTGGGAAGTGAGAGTTGCTTGTAGTGCGGATTTCCATTGCAGGCTTGCTTGGTTGGCCAAAAAGGGCGTATGCGTTTTTTCCTGAATATATTCAGGAAAAAACGCATACGCCCTTTTTGGCCAAGTGCATCACTGTCGAACTGCTGCCTCTTTTCCTACGCTTTCAGAGCAATTCTTATCTACCCCCCGATATCTGTTTTCTGCAATTCTGCGTCGCGTTCAAGTCCTCCTCACAGCCTTCCTTCAATAAATTTTTGGATGATAGGGGTCATTTGGAACTCTGCAGGATTGCGAGTTACAGTGCCAGAAATCTCCTTTTCTCAACTCGCTTTCTTGTGAGCTGACCGCAAACCCGAAGAATTGCTTCAGGCCCTAATCTCGTTCCGGCATGGCACGCTGAGCCTTTGGTGAACTCTTCTTCCTGTAGGGAAATCAGAGTTCAATGTGCCCGTCCAAACACATCGAGTTAGCCGCTCATTGGTTCTCCTTATTCCTGATCATCTTCTACCGAAATTGCAAAGTGTGCGAAACAAGAGGTCAAAGTCACTGACTCTCCAAGTGGGGAGAATGTTAATATGGCCTGTGGAACGGCGAACTCGAGTCCCAGGGTTCGAAAATGGCGATGAGTTTTAGAAACTTTGCCTGATCACTTCGTGGACCATATTCTGGGTTTTCCATGCATATTTTAGCTGAAGGATAAATCCCTTAAACGTGGAGATTTGGGACCCGTGGAATGGGAACCATGCACCATTACCTCAAAGGGTCTGCATTCCCTCACCAATAGCATCAGCCCCAAGTGTCCAGCCTTATCTCTCCCACGGCTGTGGATGTAGAGGTGGTAAATCCAAGATTCCACACAAGCCCTGAAGGACTTATTTAAGAATTTCTCTCTATTTCACAGTCCTTGTGTTTTCTTTTTCAAATTTATTTTTATAAGGGGATTTAGCTTATGTACACTGCTGTGTGTATGCTGCTGTACACAAATGATTTTCTTATGGAGACCTATAAATGTATGGGTTTTAATTTTCTTCATAGGTATATTCCTCGGTTTTGAACACGGGGTGCTGAGTCCATGTGGTTGAGCGAGGAGGAGGTCTTTTCTAATAGATATTTGGCTTATGGAATGGTATCTGTCCTAATATCAACCTCTGGTTTTATGCAGCCTCCCCACTCTCCTTTCCCCTTAAGCAAGCATCAGTTTCTTTTGTAAATGTGAGACTCTGTTGTGTTTTGTAATGCAGTTCACGCGTAGCCGTGTTTACGTTCCCGGTATTCGTGATACCTTATGATGTTTCTTTTTCTGTGTGACTTATTTCACTTAGAATCATCGTAACTAAATCCACTCATTATGCTGCTACTGGTCTGTTACCATTGGTTTCATTGTTGAGTGATATTCCATTGTAGGGATGTACCACATCTTTTATATCCATGTTTCTCTTTCTGGGCTATTGAAGTTGTACCATAGTCAAGGTTCCCGTCAAGAGCGCAGCCCCAAACTTTGGTGTGGCTGTGTCTTTTTCATTTAAATTTTCCGAATCTCTGGCACCATAAGTGGAAGTGCCCTAGGCTCTTTAGCTTGGTTTTCTCTTTGTTCCAGGAAACACCATCCACTTCTCCAGAGTGGCTGTTGGCAATTTACATCCCGCCCATCAGCATAACAAGGCTGCCGGTTCTCCATGGCCTGTCCTGCCTCTCTGGATTTTACACTTTTTTTCAGAGGACCCTTTTGATCGGTGGGAAGTGAGAGTTGCTTGTAGTGCGGATTTCCATTTCAGGCTTGCTTGGTTGGCCAAAAAGGGCGTATGCGTTTTTTCCTGAATATATTCAGGAAAAATCGCATACGCCCTTTTTGGCCAAGTGCATCACTGTCGAACTGCTGCCTCTTTTCCTACGCTTTCAGAGCAATTCTTATCTACCCCCCGATATCTGTTTTCTGCAATTCTGCGTCGCGTTCAAGTCCTCCTCACAGCCTTCCTTCAATAAATTTTTGGATGATAGGGGTCATTTGGAACTCTGCAGGATTGTGAGTTACAGTGCCAGAAATCTCCTTTTCTCAACTCGTTTTCTTGTGAGCTGACCGCAAACGCGAAGAATTGCTTCAGGCCCTAATCTCGTTCCGGCATGGCACGCTGAGCCTTTGGTGAACTCTTCTTCCTGTAGGGAAATCAGAGTTCAATGTGCCCGTCCAAACACATCGAGTTAGCCGCTCATTGGTTCTCCTTATTCCTGATCATCTTCTACCGAAATTGCAAAGTGTGCGAAACAAGAGGTCAAAGGCACTGACTCTCCAAGTGGGGAGAATGTTAATATGGCCTCTGGAACGGCGAACTCGAGTCCCAGGGTTCGAAAATGGCGATGAGTTTTAGAAACTTTGCCTGATCACTTCGTGGACCATATTCTGGGTTTTCCATGCATATTTTAGCTGAAGGATAAATCCCTTAAACGTGGAGATTTGGGACCCGTGGAATGGGAACCATGCACCATTACCTCAAAGGGTCTGTATTCCCTCACCAATAGCATCAGCCCCAAGTGTCCAGCCTTATCTCTCCCACGGCTGTGGATGTAGAGGTGGTAAATCCAAGATTCCACACAAGAACTGAAGGACTTATTTAAGAATTTCTCTCTATTTCACAGTCCTTGTGTTTTCTTTTTCAAATTTATTTTTATAAGGGGATTTAGCTTATGTACACTGCTGTGTGTATGCTGCTGTACACAAATGATTTTCTTATGGAGACCTATAAATGTATGGGTTTTAATTTTTTTCATAGTCAGGTATATTCCTCGGTTTTGAACACGGGGTGCTGAGTCCATGTGGTTGAGCGAGGAGGAGGTCTTGTCTAATATATATTTGGCTTATGGAATGGTATCTGTCCTAATATCAACCTCTGGTTTTATGCAGCCTCCCCACTCTCCTTTCCCCTTAAGCAAGCATCAGTTTCTTTTGTAAATGTGAGACTCTGTTGTGTTTTGTAATGCAGTTCACGCGTAGCCGTGTTTACGTTCCCGGTATTCGTGATACCTTATGATGTTTCTTTTTCTGTGTGACTTATTTCACTTAGAATCATCGTAACTAAATCCACTCATTATGCTGCTACTGGTCTGTTGCCATTGATTTCATTGTTGAGTGATATTCCATTGTAGGGATGTACCACAACTTTTATATCCATTTTTCTCTCTCTGGGCTATTGAAGTTGTACCATAGTCAAGGTTCCCGTAAAGAGCGCAGCCCCAAACTTTGGTTTGGCTGTGTCTTTTTCATTTAAATTTTCCGAATCTATGGCACCATAAGTGGAAGTGCCCTAGGCTCTCTAGCTTGGTTTTCCCTTTGTTCCAGGAAACACCATCCACTTCTCCAGTGTGGCTGTTGGCAATTTATATCCCGCCCATCAGCATAACAAGGCTGCCGGTTCTCCATGGCCTGTCCTGCCTCTCTGGATTTTACGCTTTTTTTTGGAGGGCCCTTTTGATCGGTGGGAAGTGAGAGTTGCTTGTAGTGCGGATTTCCATTGCAGGCTTGCTTGGTTGGCCAAAAAGGGCGTATGCGTTTTTTCCTGAATATATTCAGGAAAAAACGCATACGCCCTTTTTGGCCAAGTGCATCACTGTCGAACTGCTGCCTCTTTTCCTACGCTTTCAGAGCAATTCTTATCTACCCCCCGATATCTGTTTTCTGCAATTCTGCGTCGCGTTCAAGTCCTCCTCACAGCCTTCCTTCAATAAATTTTTGGATGATAGGGGTCATTTGGAACTCTGCAGGATTGCGAGTTACAGTGCCAGAAATCTCCTTTTCTC